>JAOUQZ010000022.1:8477262-8494762 GCA_028564935.1 Neosilurus hyrtlii
CAGGTCACTTTCTCACAGTATTTTGCACTATTGTAAATTCCACAGGTCACTTTACTACTGCACTTTATAGTATTTTTGCCGCTATCGTATTTACAGTTTCTATGTTTCAATCCTGAGTCAGTTGCAACGAAATGTCTTTCTTTGTACACTCACTGTATACTGAATGACAGTAAAGTTGTCCATGTGTGTTTTTTTGTCTCTCTTGCACTTATGCAGTCTTGCTGTCTACATATATTTACAGTATATTTTACTTTTAAAAAATAGAGTAGTCAACGGAAAGAGCCAGTACAAATAGCCTCATCATGTCCTGAGCTCTAACAGTGACCCCAACAAGACTTTTTAAGTCAAAACAACTAAAAGATAGAGCCAGAAGGTAACACAGACTTGAGTTTACCCTGGGACATGGCATTAGACTGTCAAGATGTATGACGATGATAATTCTAAACTCTTGTCAGACTCTCTGGAAAGGAGAGAGGTGAAGTGATGCAGGTGATGCAATGTGTGGTACTTGTGCTAGACAGTCTACCTTACCTACTACCTAAAATAAGGTTTCTATAAAAAAATATTTCATTTAAGAATATAAAGATGTGGAAATGTACATAGTAACTACAAAACACCCAGCAACTGATGGAAACAAAAAAAATCTTGCTGTGTTTGTTCTTCTCATGATGCACTGCAGGCGTGGGTGTGGTGTCTTGGTCTCCTCTTGCATCTGGAATCATCACAGGAAAGTATGAGAATGGTGTCCCAGAATCCTCCAGGGCGGCAATGAAGGTGGGTCTACATTATAGATTGATACAACAGCTGGAGGATATTCCATAATGCGAATTACCTCGATAACCCAATCATGATTTTAATAAACCCTATCATTATTATTATTATTATTATTCATTATTATTCATATCTCGTCTGTTGCCTAACTTGCTGTGTTTTATTGTGTGTGTGTGTGTGTGTGTGTATTCTGTGTTTGGAGCCAGTCGTACCAATGGTTGAAGGATAAGATAGTGAGTGAGGATGGAAGGAAACAGCAGGCAAAGCTGAAGGAGCTGAGTCACATTGCAGAAAAGCTCAGCTGTACACTGCCGCAACTTGCTGTGGGTGAGACAAAACCTAGAAATTCCCATTCATCGAGAAACCACACAGTGATTATTGCATTACTAAATAAAATGTTTAAAAAATGTTTAAAAAAATAATGAAATGCTGTAATAATGAAATTTTCATTTTCTGTCATGATTGTGAAAATACTTCTGGCTGCATAGTAACTTCTTTTTCCCTTATGTTTATAATGAAATGATTATTAATTGAGCTTCATTACATCGTAGTAAAAGACTTCTAATTATATTTTATATTTCAGTGTAACAGTATTAATCTGGTATTAGGTTTTATACAGTCATGTTATTGTAATAAAATACTACTAATGGCTTCAGTTGGGAAGTCAATCAAACTGATGAGATCTTCCTAAAGAATTCTTCTGAAATGCTCTAATCTTTCTTCTTCTCATCTGCAGCTTGGTGCTTACGAAATGAGGGAGTGAGTTCAGTGTTGCTAGGAAGCTCCAACCCTGCACAACTCACAGAAAATCTGGGTGCAATACAGGCAAGAAAACTGTTTTTATTTCATCAAAATCAAGACAAAATATTTCCAGACTCCAGAGTGTTGAGGGGTCTGTTCAATTCAGAGACATCCACCAAGCCGCATAATTGATAATTGACACTTATATGGGAGCATTAAAAAAAAAAAATTCTAATTTATTTTTACATATTTTATCCATTACAGAGTCCGATCAGGTGAAATGCACACACTCCAAATAGAGCTCTAAAGTGTTGTGTAGTTAAACCCATTCAAGATTCCAGTGCATACTCCATAGAAGTAAACTGCACTGTAAAGGCGTTATTTTTTACACTAGTTCAAAGTTTTAGTATATACTACACAGAAACACACAAAAAACTAAAATAACTTTATTTTAAAATCTCACAATGATAAGTGTCCATCATTTCAATTCAAGCACTATCCAGTCTGAATAATGTTTTTAATACCCAGATAACCGATCAGTCATACCACGCTGGTTCCATGTAGTGTGTGACGAGGTTCTTTGTGACGAGTGAGTATGTGGCTGTGGAAGAAGGTTGTGAGTGTGACTGCGAGGGGTGATGGCTTTTTTACAGCTCTTGGGAAGAAGCTGTTTTTGAGTCTGGTTGTGCTGGTCTTAATGTTTCTATACCATTTTCCTGAAGGAAGAGGTACTAACAGTCCATTTCCCGGGTGGGTGGGATCCACTGCGGTGTGGCAGGCTTTGTTCTGGACCGAGAGCATATATTGTATCCAGATCTGGTTGACGCCAGCCCATGATCCCCTTAGCAGTTCTCACGACCCGGGCCAAGTCCTTTCTGTCCTTTGCACTGCAGCCATCATTCCTGCTTGTGGCTGACCTGCTGGTCGCTTTGCTTGTAGTCGGTGATGGTCCTTATACCTCTCCACATGTTGCAAGGGTTTTTATTGTTGAAGAGCTCCTCAATGCGCTGTTTGTATCTGAGTTTTGTCAACTGGATGCCCTTTTTCAGTTTTTCCAGGCCTTGCTGTAAGCCAGCCTGTCTTCTGACCTGTAGGCTGCGTCTTGGTCTTTAAGCGGGGGCCACACTGTGCTGTCCATCCGTGGCTTCCGATTGGGAAAAGCCGTGATGGTCTTTGTGGGCAGTAGAGCGTAAGTTAAGAAATGAACATAGGACAGAGCGTAAGTTAAGAAATGAACATAGGACAGAACAGCCGACATGTATTCCTCTTTATCAGCACCCTGTTTGAAAACTTTCTATTCTGTGTGCTTGAAGCAGTCTTGCAGTGCTGAGAAAGCCTCCTCAGTACGGATCTGCATGGTTCTGGTGGTGGGTTTAGTCCTGCAGATCAGAGGTTTATAAACCAGGATCAGCTACACTGTGATGAGATCTGACATCCCCAAGTGAGGAACTGCAAATGTATGCTGCCGGAATGTTACAATAAACCTAATATAGTGTGTTACTGTCTCTAGTCGGAAAGTCAGTGAATCTGTGGAATTTTGGGAAGTACTGATTTCAGTTCTACTTGGTTAAAGTCCGCAGCCACGATCACACCCGCCTCTGGATTAGCATTCTTCTGCATGGTAATCAGACAATACCGCTCCTCCAGTGCTAACTTTGCATTAGCTTTCGGTGGTAAGTAAGCCGCTATGATTATAACAGAGCTGAGTTCTCTAACCAATTTGAACGGTCTGTACTTCACTGCCAGATATTCCAGATCAGGGGAGCAAAATGTTCTGATAATGTTGATAGCAGTACACCACGAGTTATGAATGTAGATCACCAAACCTCTGCCTTTGTTCTTGACTGAAGCTGCAGTCCTACTGGCTGCAGAGAATTCAACCTGTTGTACCAATTCGGGCCAAGTTCTGGCTCCGTTGGTAGAGAGACAAGTAAATAGAAGAACTACCACCCCGGTTTGCCAATCCAGAGGTACATCCACCGATGACCACGCGATGTTGCAGAGACATGTCAACCAAGACAGTCCTACAAAATCCAGATTTCTATGGTCTGCAGATCACTCTGTCTGTGAATGAAGACTTTTTCTATTTATGTGAGATAAATGTCACAGTTTCATCCGTTCACCTCAAAACTACTTCCAGATCCAAAGACATGCAGACTACCTGGCTGTTACAAATTGCCCCTAGATGTGAGTGTGAATGATTGAGTGTGTTGGCCCTGTGATAGACTAGTGAGCTGTTCAAGGGTATTCCTGTCCCTGTGTCCTCTGAAAAAAAGTCACACTCAGAAAAAACAATTCTCACAGTCAGGAAGACGTCTCGTATTCAGCAAAGAAGCTTCTCACTCAGGAAAAATAACTTACACTCTGCCAATCTCAAGGAACCTGATGGGGGAATCGCGTCTTCCGCTGGTGGCCATTTTGCTGACCTTGAACTTGTTTCAGCCTTTGGTACCAAGTTGTTTCCCAGAAAATTTGACAGTGATATGTCAAGAGTTCTTGACATATAGGTATGCATAGCCACTAAAAACAAACAAAAATGCTATGCATTAGATGCTTTGGCACTGATGTGCTATCTACAAAATGTTTGTTTAATGTTTTATTTAAACAATGCTGGGGCAGTGGTGGCCTGGTGGCCTGGTGGTAGGGTGCTGGATTACTGATCCCAAGGTCGGGGGTTCAAGCCCCACTATAAACAGGATGTCACTGCTGTCTCCCCAGTGCAGCTAACTGGGTTATCCACTGGCCAGCCATGTCTCCACTGTCTATGGTGAGAGGCATGTAAAAGAACCATTCTTGATTTTCGTCAAGAGTAGGCTACATAGTCGTCAGCGTGTTTCTGCCCTGCGATGGCCTGGCAAGCTGTCCATGGTGTACTCTGCTCTCTCCCAGAGTCGGCAGAGATGGGCACCAGCCTCCCTGCGACCCTAATTAGGAATAAGCAGTTCAGAAAATGAATGAATGAACAATGCTGCTTACATTCATTTGGTGTCACTTGGAATATGTATAGTCCACTTAAACCTTTCATATTGGATTTCAAACTGCCTTTTAAATTTAATATTAAAATTACTGATTCCTATCAACATAAGATAAAATGTAATATATATATATGTATGAAAAAATTAATAAAATGTATCTCTGTATTTCAGGTGCTTCCAAAGATTACACCTCATATTGCCTCAGAGATTGACAAAGTTCTGGGTAACAGACCCCACAGTAAGAAGGACTATCACCACTGAAGGATTATGGGACTAAAAGGGATATGTGTCAGTGTGTCTCTCACCTGCTATGCGTCGTTACTGTAGACTCTTATTGTTATTAACATCATGGCATATATTCTGCCAATTCTGTTTCAATGTGTCTTGAGTGAGTCAACAGGGCCATGCATGCTTAAATGGGTGTCAGTGTGTCAGTGTGATTAAAAACACACCTCACAGTAACAGCCCAAATTTTAAAGATGTTCTTCTGTTCAACACGCATAGTAAGAAAGTGTTAACAGGTCATCTTACAAGTCAGTTTGATTACGTTGGACCTTTGAGAACATCTGTTTGAATCATTGCGCCTGAAGATAAAATATTAGACTTCACCATTTAATGAAATATATTTTGATAAGAGAAATTGCAGATAGTGTTGATAATAATGCCTGTAGAATTGCACTGTGATTCTGACTGACTGTACAAACTGGAACAAGATCGAATGGCTGGACAAATACTATGCTTTCCAAATTGTGTGATGTTCCCTCTTAAAAACAAAATTCCTTTTTCATACCAGTGTAAGCCTGTTCTCTTTTCACAGTTGTGTTGTTTTTGTTTTAACATATAGTTATCGATATGTACCCATTCTGGAGAACTCTGCTGCTGGATTTGCAATTTAAGTTCTGATATTATCTTGTGTTTTATTGAAATTTTTTTAATGGAAATAGCAATGATCATGCTGTTGCATTTGCGTGTGTTTAAGTTGCCCCTGTATATTTCAGTTGTAGTAAAATATGTAGAGTAACACCTAGTATAATACAATTTGTACAAACATGACTGTTCCAATGAAATGGTCAGAGTGTTTACAGATTTGTGATATTCGGCTGAGTACCTTACTGTTCTGTTTGCTTTCAGAAATGAAATAAAAGAGCTCCACTAAACACTGCTGGGTCATTTTTCTTGCAGCTTGTTGCCATGACACATTGATGTCATGATTAAAAGTCTTTTTGATTATATTTTTTTGTGACTCACTGGCTAAAAATTAATTCATTCTCTCATTCATAAGCCAAACCGTTTAATCCTGTGGCTGGAGGCTGACTCTCTGAATCTCCGCTGACTCTGGGTACACCGTGGCAGGGTACACCGTGAGCAGCTTGCCAATCCATCGCAGGGCAAACACGCTCAAAACCACTCACACCTAGGGGCAATTTGTAACAGCCCAGTGTGTGTGCTCGTGGAGGAAACCAGAGTACCCAGAGGAAAACCAAGCAAAGATAGGGAGTTTATTTGACAGCTTTATTGGGTTTCCAGTGAGGGTACAGACACAGACAACCATCCAAATCATATTCCATTTCTAAAGGGCTCCAATCAGGAGCTCCACCAACCAAGATGAGTTGCTTGGTTTTAAATTTAACTCTGAACACAGTAATATACTTATATGCTTCTGTATAGGTTCTAGGGTTAGTTTAGATACCTACCATCCAATATGCAAAAATATAATATGTATAACAACAGATTTACTTCGTAAAATATGCCAAAATAAACACATTTAAAAATAATACATAGATCAGATTTCATAGGGGAAGCAGCCCCGCCCACCGATTTCCTGATTGGTTGATTTTGTCTGCCCTGTTTGCGACTTCGGCTTTTTAATTGGTCGGTTGTGGCGCGTCATAATGATTCGTTTCTCGCAGCGCGCGTACCGAAGTGCTATTGTACCGAGTGCACAAGTTGCTAATTCACATGCTAACAACAACAGGTGTTTACCCTCGGCTGTGTTTGTTATATCAGATGCGCGCGCATTTGCAGAAATAACTTTAACGTCTTTTTGAATTGAGTTCTAGTTGGAAACCGTGGTTTTGGTGAGTCGGTCGATGGTGTTTAAACTGGTGGAGTCGAAAAGGTTAGTTTATTTATAATACCTCAGGAGAGAAAGAGAGTTGAATGAGTTGATTGCCATGGTTACTGTTTTAGTTGATGTTAAATGTTATGGGGTGTGTGTGTGTGTGTGTGTGTGTGTGTGTGTGTGTGTGTGTGTGTGTGTGTGTGTGTGTGTGTTGTAGAAAATGTCGCTGTGGCTCCATGTAGTGGATAAACAGAAGGTTGGTCGTGTTGGTACTCCGGATGTGTTGACTGTTGCTAAGAGGGAATCTGCTCTGTTGGGACTTGAGGACTCGGTGAGGAGACTAAATCTGTCTCCTCCACAACATCCTGTAATGAAGAATGTATTTAAACACACTCCAGACTCCACTACAGGTGAGAAAAAACATTTTAATCATCACTTTACCTTTCATGGAACCAAGATTATTTTTATAAACATTGGAGCACGTGACAGATCCTTGTTTGGCGTGTTTAAATGGAATTCTGGGTAATGTTTTCATATGTGTCAAATAAAGGTAAATCACATGCCTCTATATTCAGATCATGAGATACTTATTTATCTTTAAATAATAGCTTTCACTGATTCCACTTACTAGTCCCTGGCACTATACTGATCCAATGGCAGTATAGCAAGAAGGTGATGGGTTCAGGTCCTGGGCTTGGCTAGGGTGTTTCTCTGGGAAGGTTGCTTGTTCTACCCATGCTTGATTGGGTTTAGACTAATTGGCTGTTCCACTTTGCCTCTAGGTGTGTGTGTGTATGTTGATCCTGCAATATTTCGGTGAGTGGTTCAGGGTGTACCCTGCTTTTGCTGAGATATTTTTCAGTCTCCCCATGACACGAGTAGGATAATTAATAGAATAACCAAATATACAAAGATCATTAATGTCTTTAATTAACAGTTCACTAGGCTAGGGGAATAGTACCACAACATACTGAATAACATTAACGTTCAACTGGCAGTAACGTTGAGAGAAGTATTGATTTATGTTCATGTCCTGGGCTGGTTGGCCAATCGTTGCAGCACAACATTTCATTTTGGAGATTCTCTACATATACACAGTACATTACACTCGTTATTGTTTACCGGTCAATCAGAGAACGTTTTAGTTCTTCATGATTATTTTTATAAGTTGCTCTTATTAGCGGTCACTCCAGTGGCTCTTAGCCTTCCTCTTATTCTTCTGCTTGGTGCTTTTATCCTCAACATTCTTCTCCCACTATACCCCACATTCCTTTTCTCCACAAGGAGGAATCATCTGAATATCTCCATGCCTCCACTGAGGTGGTATCATCTGGAACAGTCCCCTTTCAACTCTTCGATGTTCACAAATTCAGGATTTAAAAAAGTGTAAAAATATAAATATTTATTTCTGTGGTACAAATTCGACAGGTCAAATTCAAAGTCCAAGGCAACCTCCAGGTCACCAAGGATAGCAATTCATTAAATTTCATAAACTTATAAATATAATCAGAAAGATAGAATTATTACATTATGGAATATATATGCACACACACACGTACATCTCTATCCCTTTGTTTTTTGTTGACTGAGGGGTGATTAGCGAGGATATACACGAGAGCCGCCTTCCTGCGTATAAATAACCTGCCCTTTACTTCTGAAATAAATTAATAAGATGGAAGAAAAGCAGTAAGAGTGTAAATGCTTGTTATTTGGCTGAACATTTTGCACTCAATACACTTAGCAGGCTGAATGGTAGCCATAATGCTAAAAACATGCCTTACCTGTAGATATGTTGATGTTAGCAGAGCATACCAAGATGGCGGCACTGTCTGTCAGGTAGCCTATCTATCTTATTTGATATCTGTGACTGAACTCTGTGACATAAGCTGCACTTTTATCAATCCTTGAGTTCCATTGTGCACGGATACAGCTGATTGACAGACACTGCTAGATTAAAAGATGCACGTCCACCTCACAGCAAGGGGGTCCTGGGTTTGGGTCTGGTGCTTGTTGAGGGTGTTTCTGTGTCAAGCTAGCATGGTTTATTTTTTTGTTTGTTTTGTTTTGTTTTTTAAACAGTTTCCTGTTAATTTCATGAGGATAACACTCTAAAAACCAAGCTTGGGTCCATGTTTCTGAAACAGTCTGCATTTTCTGTTTATATATGGCTTACTATTCCTGGTTTGTGATGCACAAGAGTCTCCATTCTATACTCACCACACAATAATAATAATAATAATAATAATAATGTCAATTTTAAACTATTTATTAGTTAAGTTACTGCATTTGGATCCACTCTTCCTGTAAAGAACTAGATGTTCACTGCTCACAGTTTCATTGGAAAACTTTTGGAAGTGGAAAACATGTGAAAGGTTACCTAGCCATCCAGAACTGGTCAAAAGTGAGATTTGCATGTGTTGCAAAGTCATTCTCATCACTACCTGTGTGGAAGCTGCCTGACACTGTTCTGTAAAGCTGATTGAGCAGTGTATCACGAAAGGCTCTAACAGTAATTTAGACAGTAGGTAATTTTTTCCATTTTTTTAAAAATGTAATTTTCAATAAACATTTAATCACAAAAAATGGTGAGTAGTAAAGTTCAGCTCGTCTGTTTATCATGGTTATGGTTTAGAGGCGGTGTCGCTAAATTGTAAAAGACGAGTGACGATAGTATATGATCACTGAATTACCCCAAGTACTGTAACACTGAGTTACAGATCACTGAATTACCACAAGTTAAAGTGTTGTATTTGAATGTAAGTGTATGTTCTGTAACCTGAAACAGTTACTTTGTTTACTTGTAGGTGATATTAGAACCAAGTCCCCAGTAAATGTGAATGAAGCATCCTCCCTTTCCTGTTCTCCTGGGCGCTGTGAAGATTCAGGGCCATCTCTGGCTCCGTTAGAGTGTTTGCGGCTTGATCAGCTTCTCTCTCAGATTCCCTGCCTTGAGAAGAAGGGGCTCAAGCTCATCCACAGCCCTAATAAGGCTGTTGTCACTGTGGACCGTACTACAGAACAGGTACAACATTAATGTAGCGGCAACCGTTCAGTTTTCCGGTACTCCACATTACCAGTACTATTAAGCAGTCAATCGGCAATAAGCTTGATGCAAAGAGAATCTTCTGAGGCAGTAACTCTAACTTGACTAACAAACTTTACTTGAAAAAAGCAAAAAACAATGTTACAAGATTCACTCTTGGCTCAACTAAGCACATTGTCAAAAACCAACATCTAGTTACAAACATCAGTGTGGCTTTAAAAAATACTTTGGGGTTTGCAGCCCTACATGTCTTACAAATCACTCTGTGTTTAGACCGCAATATACTCACAACATGTATAAACATGCATCCAATAAAATTAATATGAACTAATTATTTATTATACCATGATTACGCATAACACTTTCATGGAGTTATGCCCTGTATTGATAAATCAGATTCAGCTGTTCCATCATTTAAACTTCCATGGCAGTGGGGTTAAGTTAGTATTGTTTGGATAATGAAGGGGAAAATGATTTTTCTAACACAAAAAATTTCCTAGCCCAATTATTCTCCATCTTTTTAGTATGTTGTCTGAATTCATATCTTAATGTTGTGAAGTGGAAATTTGCCCCAAAGAAGTGCTGGAAAATATAAAGCAAAAACAACACAAAAAAAGAAGACCTCTTCCTGTTTGCAGATGGGCCTTAGTACAGTAAATGTGTGCTGTTCTACCCTAAATTCATAAGTTCTTATAGAAGATTCTGATCTATAAACTTTTGGTCTCATTATTTTTTTCAGATTAGCCTTTACACTTTTTTATCGCTCTCTGTTTTGAGCTTTTTGCTGAGGGAGTGTGATCAGGCAGTGGACAGCCTGAAGCAGAGAGGTCTTTCTCTATTCATACACATCTCACAAAACATTTCACACTGACTAGTAACGACCAAAAACAAAATCTTAAAAGATCTTATGAAATTTACAGCGCATACGTTTGATTGGAATGAACATGATCTGAGTCTGTTGAGCTGGCTTCAATGTCAGTTGCTGTCTTACACGAGGACAGGTTGAGCTCACTTTCTGAGTCAGCAGAATCCACAATTGAATAAGTGAGACTTGCGCTGTCTGTCCAGCTGTCACTGTTTCTAGTTGCATATGGGTCATGTCATTTTCTGAACCGCTTATTCCTAATTAGGGTCGTGGGGAGGCTGTCATTCTCTGTAACTGGGTGTTTATAGTGGCTTGCAAAATTATTGATACCCCTTGAACTTTTCCATATTTATTATGTTACAGCAACAATGTGAATGTATTTTATTGGGATGTTATGTGAATGTGAATGAAAAATTTATTGCAACTAAAAATCTGAAAAGTGTGGCATGCATTACTATTCAGCCCCCATTTATTCTGATACCCTTAAATAACTTTAAAAAACTGCCTTAAGAAGTTACCTAATTATTAAATAGAGTCCTCCGGTGTGTAGTCTAATCTCAGTATAAATACAGCTGTTCTGTGAAGGACTCCTGAAGCCCAACGAACACACCAGACAGGTCAGGAATAAAGTTGTGGAGAAGTTTAAAGCAGGGTTTGGTTTAAAAAAAAAAAAAAAAAAAAAGTCCCAAGCTTTGAACATCTCACAGAGCACTGTTAAATTCATCATCTAAAAATGGAAAGAGTTTTGGTAACAACAAAGACATGGCCGTCCACCTAAAACGAGCAGCCAAGAGGCCCATGGTAACTCTGGAGGATCTACAGAGATCCACGGCCAAGGTGGGGAATCTGTCCAAAAGACAGCTATTAGTTATGCACTCCACAAGTCTGGTCTTTAGGCAAGACTGGCAAGAGAAAAGTCATTGTTGAAAGCCCTAAGTGTTAGTGTTACTAAGCACAAGTGCTTAATATGAAATTTTGTAATTAAAATTAAATCCTTTTATAGAAACTTGCACGTTACTGTCTTTAGTCTATTTGCTGAAGAATCTTTGCGAGGAAATGTTTGGCCAACTCCTTCAGCCGTCTTTCATATTTTGGCATTTTTACATTGATGTGACCTAAATTTATCTTTAAGTAGATAAATAGATCCGTCTCTGACAAATACAATTTACAATACAAATGGGATGCTAGTTGAACGTTAATATCACAGAAGACAAGCCGAGCTGATGCACACGCTGCGCATGGAGGTTCGGTTAGTTCCTAGTTGCCGGGGTCATGGAGGCAGAAATAACGCCAGGCAATTGCAGAAAAATGGCATGTAAATAATAACACAGCTGCTTGGTGCATGGGGAAATGCATGGCGATCACCTGAATGGCATGGTGCTGCGCCATGCTCAAACAACCTAGCTGGAACACTGATAAATGGATTTATGTCAGCACTAAAGTGTCCAAAAATGTAATTATTCTTTATTTGTAAATGTGAACAGAGTATGTTGCTCTTAGTCGAACTCTCGAGTAAAGATTTATATACAAGGAAACATCATTCAACTTAAATACTCTTAAATAAGCACCACATGCTACGAGCACAATCATGGAAGGATCTTTTAAAATGAACCAAATCTTCAGACAGCTTCTTCTGCTCTGCTTGCTCTTGTAGAATCTTGTCAGTGCAGACCTTGACTTGCAAAGATTCATAAATATCAACATGACTCCAGATTTACAAAGAATAAAAAACAGCTGAATAGAGATTTCTTTGAGACTCTCTGCACGGTTTTCACAGCCAACAGCACAACAAGAACGAACCACTTTAACACCAAAATAACACGAATCCACAACACAAACCGAGCACCTCTTCGGCTTTTTGCCCTGATTGGAAGTTGAAGCCAGTTAGAGAAGTGCTCGGTCGAGATTATTCTCCACGTCATTGGCCAAAACGAAGTTAGCTAATAGAATATAGTGTTGCAACTGTCTGCAATTTAAAATGCATTCTCATTGGCTGATTGTGCAAGCCACTAATAAATACGAAGCGCCCGTGGCTGACTTCATAGGCCAAGGTCACGTAAACAAAATAACGAGCTGGCAGGCGCCTCGATGAATAAAAAAAATAAATAAATCAGATCGATTACAAAACTGAGAGGTCAGTCAGGTTGGGTTTTTTTTTTTTGTTTTGTTTGTTTGTTTTGTTTTTGTTTTTCACATGCCAATAACTTCTGGATCAGCATGTTTTTGCTGGATCGGTCAGGTTAGGGGAAACACAACATTTTTTTTGTTATTATTATTACTTCTAAGCAAAAACATCCCACACAAACAAAATGTATTATTAGTAGTAGTAGCAGTATACAGCTGGCAAAATTGGGTCCTAAAAGATCAGCAACTACGTCGTCTCAAAAGCTTTCAACATACCTGTCTTTGAAGATTCCTTAAAGTGTGCTGGCAGGACTGTATTTCTAATATAGAAATATGGAATAGGACTGGTAGCTGTAAACTAGGCACCGTATTACAATTAACTTGTTTGCGGTACTTCAGGGTCGTCTTCCGTATGTCCCCTGGCTCCCTCATTGGATTGGTCACCATCCCATGGTCGTCCACACCTTAGCCTTCCAGAAACTCTTGTGGCAGACGTGAAACGTGTCCTTGGTGATAGCTGCGACATATCTACTGCCAGACGATATGTATAGTCTTTACAATTCAATTAAAAAAGAAAGATAAAGTAATTGGTGTTATGATGATCAAGCTAGTGTAAGAGAGTAAGCTCGAGTAATTTATCGGTAAGAGCCATTTCCAGATGGATCGAAATGTCACTTGAGTAGCTGTTTTTCAAAACATTTATCTTTTTTCTCTCTCTATCAGAAGACAAAAAAATTACGTTAAAAGCTCTGAGTGTTCACTTGATGTCATTTCATGTTCACTCTGCTTTGTGCATGCACAGCGTCCTAGGTAGCATCCATATTTTCATTTACGCCGGAAAAAACACAATCCTGTTTTTGTCTGCTCCGCGTTCATGGTGTCAGCATTTTAAATTTTTATTTATTCAATTATTATTTTCTTTTAAAAAGTCAGCAAGTTTCTAAACATTGGAGCAATGAAGAAGGCAAGGAGTCAAGGGAGTCAACCTGTCCAGATTACAGATTACAAATAAATTACTCGTGTTCGCTCAGTAATTCGCTCGAGCTGACTACCGATAACTCAAGTGTGCTGTACATTGCCGATCCCCAACACTAAAATGTCTTTTCACAACTGTGCACACCCTCTTAAAATTGGGAAATAAACAAATTGGTTTGTGTCATAGCTGTGATTTGTGTATTTAATATAAAGTAAAAAGTCAGGGTGAAGATCCTTTAAGAATGATGTTAAACTTTCTTGCATCAGGAGAATCGTGTGTAGACACACAGTTCACTTTGTTTATTCATTTATCAAAATTAATTCACCAAGGCACACTACACACACCCACACATGCTCACAGAGAACCAACTGCTCCCTTCTGTCTCTCTAGTCACCAGTTCCTCTCTATTTGCAGCACACAAAGACAATACACAAACAGGGCCAGTCATTACACCCGGATGCACTCATTCATTATTTGCTGGCTGTGCCTGACTCCTCTCCACCTGTCGCTATTGCGATTTTATAATATTTTGCAGGGTTTTATGTGTGACAGCAATTCTACTATATTCTTCTTACCTAACAACAAAAAAAAAAAAATCCAAGTCCGACTAAAGTTTACTAAAACTTGCATCAAGTCTCCCAAAAGCATTTGGAGTAATGTGTTCCTTAATGATGAGACTAAAATTCAACATTTAGGCCATAATTCCTTACATCTTGCCTGTGAGCTGAAGTTACCCCCACAGTGTCTTTCTAGAAAAAGGTGAATGTTCTTGCAAGGCCTAATTAGAGCCCAGAATGAAACCTATTCCTTTATAGCATGTAGCAGACACCTTTATCCAGAACAACTGACAGAAGTGCTTTAAAGTTAGCATCAGTGAATACATTTTGATACTGGTTTTCTAGAACACAGGCTCAGTATACCATCAGTCAAAACTCAGTGAGGATTGTAATTATTTAAATTTTTTAATTTTTATTTATTTATTTTTTTTGTGTGTGACATGGTGCTAATTGAAGTATTTCTGAAATAAGTAGGTTTTTAGCTGTCGTTCAAAGACACCCAGTGATTCAGCTGTCCGGACATCTAGAGGAAGTTCAGTGCCAGAACAGAGAAGGGTTTAGATGCATGTAAACCCCACTGAAAATCTGTAGAATGACTTGAAGATTGCAGTTAGCCAACCATCCAATCTGACTGAACTTGAACAGTTGTGTAAAGAAGAGTGGGTGAATATTACTCATATGCTTACAAAATATACTCACTCTTTTAGCGTTTTGTGTGAAAGAACTCATGACCAAAACATTTCGAGTATGATTATCGATGAATTATATGAGACAAAAACCCCGGGGTGGTAACACCTAAAAAGAGGTTATTTACTAGGTTCTAATAGTAAACCGCACAAGATTAGATCAAGAGGCATTAAGCTAATTTAAAAAAAAGTTAAGAATGCTTTGTGAACTGTTCACACTTGGCTGTAGGTTAAAAGCTATTATACCCAACAGAAGTGTTTTCATACCAACATTATGAATTATATAGATATAATACTGTGTGTCTGTGTTGCAGGTGGTGGATGTGAACAAGCAAGCATGTGGGCTGTTCGAGTACACATGCAGTGAGCTGATTGGTCAAATGCTGCCCGTCCTCCTGAAGCCCAGTCTAATGACTGACGAGGTCTTGGGAGAGGAATGCCTCGACTCTGCTGGCAACTTAATGACCATCTCAGTAAAAGTGGTATGAACCGTCAGGGGCTTTAGGAAGGAACCAGTTATCATTTTCCAAATAATAAAAATTACTGAAAGATTATTTGCATTCATGAAATCAAGTGTAATGCACATATTCAGTATCACAATCACAAAATTTCATTTATCTGTAGTCAGGGCTTTATCCTAGTCAAGGTTTAGTGTAAGGATTTCTTTGATATAACTGCAGTTGGCATGCTTATTGTGATAACTCGTGTTTGGCATAATAGAGGGTCAGTACAGGGTGACCCAATAAAACTTCCTGCATATCAGAGGTTAGTTTACAAAGTTAAAGATGAATAATTATTTCATGTGAGCAGATAATATTTTGACTATCTTTAACCTTTTAAAGTTCAGTTAACTCTCAGTAACGTGGTGTTTGTTTGTTTTTTTCAAACATTAAAAGGTATGTCCCATTCTTCCTTACAGGTGAATGCAGTAAGTAAACCAGGCTTAGAATTCCCCGTGTCTGCGTGGACACACTCACTTGATCAGAATACATGCGTACTGTTTTTGGAGAGAGTGGAGAGGATATCAGCTCACTTTACCTTCTCTAAGGAGGTGAGTATTATATTTCTTGTAGTTTGAACTTTTTGTATAAATGATCACACATCAAATTATAACTGGGCTCCCAAGCAGAGCCCCAACAGCATGGAACATGACTTCAATTTTTGTCCTGTGTCCATGCCTCAGTTGATGCTGATTTAACCCAATAAATAGAGGCTCATACCCCACTGCTCCGACTTGCACGGAATAAACACACAGTCTAACTCGGGTAGGCAGACAGACTTTCACCAAGCAAAACAGCACCAAACATTTACGGAAGCACCGAACATGAACTTGTTAAACGGTTAATTAAACTAACAAGACTGGTGATGACAAATCAATGCAAAAATTGTATGTATGGGTGGAAAATAAGAAAACTGTTCTATATAAAGATGTTTTAAGATTTCTTTTATTGATACACACTCTTTTAGCTTTGTTTACAAAATGTAGTGCTGCATTGAAACCTATGAAAAAATAATGCCGCTCTAGGGTGGAGTTCTCAGCTGTGACTCGACCTTTGCTCATCTTCATGGTTACTGTGATGCTGAGGAGGTTATGGGGCTTCCGGTCACATCTCTGATGCCAGCACTTCATGTTCCGCTGCAGTGTCGGACCATCCCAAAGGTTCGAAGCACTTCATGGTTGATATTAGTGGAGCAAGAACGTGAATGACTACATGGATTAAATAACTTGTTCTCCTGTAGATGATGCGTGTGCAGAGGGTGTGTTTGCAGGGCAGGAGTAGCGCACAGCTACATGTGTGCGTGCGACTGCGTACTGCTGTGTCCTGTGGGAGGTCTTTGAGCCAGATCAGCCAATCCCCCTACGCTGAACCTGTACTCCAGAGTGATGTAGGAGCAGGTCTGTATTTATGCTTTAGTGCATTTTTTCCACGAGTTCTTCTTGATGGTAGCCTGAAGTAAATTGTGTAATTTTATTGCTCGAGTGTCTTTCAGGGTTTTTCAACTGCAGCTGCGGAATTTTGTGTTTTCCTCTCTTAAACACATATTGCACAATATAAGTACAAGATAACATCCAGCCGCATCATACAACAAACTTGTTACAAACAAACTGGCTTTAGTTATAATAAGTTATTATAATTTTGTATATATTCTAATTCACAAGATTTGGTTTAATTAATGTTCTGTATTCCTGCTGCAAATGTTCCACATTCCAACCCCAGCTCTGCTCCACAGCTGCTACAGGTGGAGATGGTGAAGGCATGTGCTCACTTCTCCCAGATGTGTTTTATTCTGGGTCACTGTGGACTTTTGTTCCTTCCAGCGGCCTTCTGACGCTCTACCCTAATGGCACTATTAACAGTATCAACAGCATCTACTGTCTCCTGCTGATGGGATATAGCATGACTGAGCTTCTAGGCAAGGTACTGCTCTAATATTCCTACTGTATCTCTCGAATAAAAAACGCACAATTTAGAATTAATTTACAAACATAAATAAAAAAAAAAAAGCAAATTATGCAAATTATTTTTTTTATATATATATATATATATATATATATAATACATACACACAGCAAAGTGCAGTGTTCTGACTCCTTTCTAGCATAACCTGCGTCAATACTTTCAGGAATTTGTACTACCTTCTGTGGGTTCAGACCAGACGTAACATTATACTTTACCCTAAGTCAAGTATGTTTTTTGG
>JAOUQZ010000022.1:8495989-8520862 GCA_028564935.1 Neosilurus hyrtlii
CGGGGTAGGGCTTATTTTGGACCGTTCGGCTGAAGTAAGGGTAGGTCTTATTATCGGGATAGGTCTTATTATCGGGGGAAACACGGTAGATTAAAATATGTGGGATGCACTAACAAGCATAAAACTAAATTATCAACGATCTTGAAGTGCACAGAGCAATAAAAATAAGCTGAGTGGTAATAAATACCATTTTCTTTGTTCCCTGAACGCATGGTGACCAACCGATCGACCGTGTGTGTATGTATGTATTTGTGTACACGTTTACATACAAGCACATTCATATATGCAGTGGTGTATGAAAGTTTGTGAAGCAATGCTCTCTATAAAGAACACTGTTGTACTTTTTACAGTTTGCTGAAAATTATGTGGAAAAATGTTGAGACTAACATAGAACAGAAATGTTTGAATTTTATGGAAAATACTGATTAGTGTGATGTTGGTGTGCATAGGACTGTATTATACAGTAAGGTCTTTTAAGGTCTCATTTGATGACATCATAGAAATCTTTAAAAATTATTATCCCAAATAAATTTTAAACAGTCCATGTAGGGTGAAAGCACCCCGTTAGTTGTCTCCCGAGGACTTAAAAGTACTGTTTCTAGCAGACACATGCAGTGCATCAAATGAAAGCTCTTGTACTGTGGCTTCTAAAAACATGCAGTAAATGTTTAATAAATCAAAACAAGCACTATGTAGGAATATTGAGGTAAAATACAGATGATTTTACACTTCTAAGTTGCTAACAGTGCAAGGGGAATTGCATCTTCTGAGTCAGACATTGTGAGTAAACAGCAGTTTCAGCTCCTTAAATTACCTGGAAATAAAAAATATACCAAATATCAATTTCCAGCATATTTGGTAACATGCAAGGCAGTTTTTTTTTAAACAAAATACTTAAGCTACCAACCCTTCATCTACTTTTTTCACTAAACTGTCTTGGTGGTAATTAAAACCAGACTTTCAGGAAAATCCTCGACAGTATACATGTATCAGGTGTCAAATTCTTCTTTTATGGCATTTTTGTTGGCATGTTATGACAGAAAACCAAGGAGTACCATACCTATTTTTATTTACATAAAAAGAATTATACCAATATCACATGATATTGGTTATATATGATATACTTTTGACAATACAGATGCCTGAACATCTGCCAGAGAGCAATTTGGATATTATGTTTATATAATGGACAAACATTTATATATTTAAGCATGCTCACCAGTTCATTAATCCAATATTTAAAATGTGGTGCATTTCACATGGGATAAATATTTAAAACTATGAGGGAAGTAATTTTTCTCTTCTTTTGTTAAATCCATTCATATAATCAAAAGACAGTCATTGACGTAATGGACAGGCGTCTGAACTGGCATTTTATGACATAAAAAACATAATTAATCACTGTTTTCTTTTTGTTTGTTTTTAATAAAACATGACTCGACCTAAGCATGATAAAAATATAAATATAGCATTAGTTTAAATTATTACTTACACGGCTTTTAAAGCAGCTTCATCATAAAAATCAGGAAAGTGGTAACATGCTCACACTTTCATCTGACATGGCTAGCTAAATCCATATTTTGTCTGCACCCTCCCTTCATTTTCTGTGAATGCACGCACGCCAGCACCATTTACAGCAGCGCCCTGGAGGAGAGACAGAAAAAGAGGAAGTTAAGAAAAAAAGAAAAAAAAAACCTCGATAAGCAAAGTATTGTAAAGCAGGACTGAGGGGCATGATGGGGATAAAAGCAGGACTGACTGAGCATAACGGTCATCGCTTTATTTACCGGTATTATCCTGTCTGTTTTGACCCCAGACATGAGTGCAAAAAGGAAGAGCTACACTGTTGAGTACAAGAAAGCAATTGTGGAGGACTCACTTACCTGTTTATTAAAATTGCTGTTAATGTTCATTAAAATAAGCCCTATGGTGTTTTTTAAACCGAAAAAAAAAAAAAAGACAGTGTCTTATTATCGTGGAAACGCGGTAGTATATGCACTGTAATATTAATATGCACTGTAATATTACAATTGCACAGTAATATTAATATTGTACGGTAATATGCACAGTAGTATTGCACAGCACAGAGGTCCTTAGTGGTGCAGTCCTTATTAGGTTTGTGTGGGTGAGGAGGGAGGAATATTTTAATGCGTTCAGCAGTCTTATGGCATGTGGGAAGAAACTATTGTTGGGCCTGGTGGTTCTGCTTCTTAGGCTGAGAAATCTCCTTCCAGAGGCCAGCAGTGAGAACAGTCCATGCTGGGGGTGGGAGGGGTCTCTGGTGATGTTTTGTGCCCTGGTGGCCTGGGAAGTGAGGTGCCAATGATTTTATCCGCTGTCCTCACCACCCTCTGTAGGGACTTCCAGTTAGAGGCAGTACAGGCCTCTGACCAGACTAAGATATTAATCTGGTCAGTATGCTCTCTATAGCTCCTCTGTAGAAGGTGGTGAGAATGGGAGCAGGTAGGTGCTGGGTCCAGGCAGAGTGACTGCTCATCTGGATGAGGAATAGATTTTTTTTATTTCCTGGCATGGTGTTTAGTACCTCAAACCTCCCAAAGTGGTTGTTTAGTTCGTTGAGGAAGTTGCTGATGTTCTCACAGGAGGGGGGGTGGGGCCTTATAATCAGAAATAGCTTGGATTTTGGAGCTTTTTACTACTATTCTTATTATTTGGATATTTTATGTTTGTGTTTAGACTTGCAGATTCTGTTGGCTGGTTTGCTGCACCGAGAGCCGACAGAGAGAATGACGCTGGAAGAACTCCTGCAGGAACCGTGGATCCGTCAGCCTATTAACCTGGCAGAGTACAGCTGGACTGAAGTGTTCCCCAGCAATGATGGTACACACACATACACCGCTGTTCTTTTTTGGCTTGATTTTATACTTGATGTGTGTGGACACAGGAGCTGTGTACTAGAGAAATAAAAGCCACATCCACAAACAAACACAAAAAAATGGAGCACTTTTCCATTCATATCCAATGAGAGGGAGTAAAATAACTGTTATTTTATCCACGTTCTCCAGATTGTGATAAAGCACTTTTAGTGGACACACAGAGATCGCTTTAAGTTGTCTTGTGTCTCTCGTCATCCGGTATCATCGCCATCAGACTTTTCTTTTTTCGTTGCCATCAATAATCCACGACTCCTTTTACACCTGTGAATGGATTTTTATGAAAGTTTTACTTAGAGTTTACTGAAATTTTATTTTAGTGCTCGTGGAAAAAGCAGTCCAGGCGACACACATTTACATTATTTTTAGCAAATAATTAGTGAAACAGCCAACTAGCAGCTGATAAGTTGCAGCTTAAGTGCTGAAAAAATACCACCAAATTCTTTCATTCACAATATAACAGAGGTAGACTTCCACTGAGCAAAACAACAATTTAATTCAGTTTTATTTGTATAGCATAAAGAGAATTTGAGAGTGATTACACCATTTACACCAGAGAAAGGCAGTGTGTCTATCAAAACCTTAATACCCAAACGTTTCCTGTGCATACAAGCAAGCAAGTAAAGAGAAAATCCCCAGTACAAGCAAGAGAAAATCCCCAGTACACACTCAGACTCAGGATGCGAATCTGAGGCGATATCTAACAGGGTAGATGTTTCACTTCAGTATGGATTTGATTTTTCTTTTTCTTTTCAGACTCTTCAGAACAAAATCAGTGCAGTCCAGGTAGGCCGCAGGAAGTCAGCACTTGTACTCCCACTGATGAGACACCTCTGCAGGATGAAGATGATGAAGAAGAGGACGAAGAGCAAAGGAGAACTATGGCCGCACTGGAGTTCGAGCTCCTCAAGTATCTGACTGAAGACTGAGGAAGCTTTAGGGCTGCTTTAAGGAAGAGGTCCGGATTACAGGTGGAAGGAAACGTCACCACGCTGCTACTCTTTCCACTTGGTTTAATGAACTTGAAGACTTTAAACACTGAATTAGCTCTGTCAAGATTCCTGATGTGCTGCATGAACACCAGCGTTCGAAGTACATCTGTCTTTGTCTGTTTTTTTACACATAATAATGACCGAAAGAAGGAGAGCTGTATTTGGCACTAGTGATGTAAAGAGATTAAAGAAGCACTGAATGTGAGAATTACTGCACACTTGGTTTCAGAACATTTTTCTGTGGAAACTTCGCCGCTGCTTTGCCAAAGAGGACAAATGAGAAGGAAAAACAGTGTAAGGTTTTATAACATGAAATGTTTGGTGTTTTTCATGTTTATAACAAGATTTTTTTTATTGTTATGAAATCTGAACTTTCCTGAGAATGAAACTGATATGAATGAGAGTGTGTGAGGAGGATGGATAAACAGGAAATGGTTTGATTAAGTTCTGCTTCATGCTTTTGGATGAAACATGGTGAGACTCTGCTGTTGGTAATTTTGCTGTTCCAAATTGTCCCTAGGCGTGAGTCTGAATGGTTGTGCGTCGGTGTTGGCCTGGATGGACTGTTGAGCTGTTCTGGGTGTACCCTACCTTCTTCCGGATAGACTCCAGCCTCCATGCGACCCTAGTAGCTTTACTGAATCAATGTTACAACATGAAAAATCACATTTTAACATTTAATGTTTCGTGTTATAAAATAAATATCAAGTTTGCGAGGCATTAAAAAAAAAAAACAGCTCATAGTAAACTTTTCACGCTATAACATAATACTGATTATTTTTCCCTGCTGTGGCAGTAATCTTCTGTAGTTTTCATACTGAAGGTTTTTTAAAGGCAAGTTTTAATATCCTTTTGAACAAAAGTAATTAATATTATTCACCTGTAAAATTTCTCCTGTTTTTATCTCCTCTTTAGATTGTTAAAGGAAAATCTGCTGTGTACTCATTAAATTATTGACATTTTAATTATATAAATCTCAATTTAATACAATATTGTTTTTAATTTTATGTTTTTATGCGTTCGTCTTATATTTTCTGGTTTTAAATAAAAGAAATCCAAACACATTTTTCGTCCATTTTTTTTCCACCCCGGAACAAGTTTATAAGCGGAACTGTATTCAGGGGGACATATTTTCCTGCCGTACCGATGGGTAGCCAAACACGCAGTGCATTAGGGGTGAGTGAGAAACTGCAGAGGATTTAGTTTCTGTAAATTACTTTACTTTCTGGAGCTGTTAAATAAGAGTGTGTGTTTTAGGTTTAGTTTTCCAGGCGCTGATAAAACGGTTAAAAAACCTAAACGGTGAAACCCAGGACGGTGTGTAGAAACCATAACTGTACACTAGACAGAATTAAACTTTGTTTAGTGCGGCCCAGTAGTAGTAAGAGGTTATTTGAGATTGTCCTGGTGTCGTGTGTAGAACACTGGTAGGTCTGAATATTTTCGTCAGTGGCTAATCTGCATATTCGCAGTGTTTTATCCTTTTCCGGTGCAATATCAACATCCGGTTTTGTGCATAATGATTGCACGTGACGGAGTCAGAGGTTAAAGGTGTCTGGTACCCTGTTGTTCTTCCACGGATGTAAACACACTCAGTAATGGCTTATTTCAGCGAAATGTTTATAATTCCAACAACATTCTCACAATTACAAAGTCTCTTCTGACTACAAAAATCTAGGGGGGGGGTGATTTGCAAGTTTGTACAAATGTTCTTTTAAATTATTTTCAATTTAACTGTATTGAGATGGTGGGGGTTTTTTTGTTTGTTTATTTTTTTTTCATTTCTAGCGTGTGCTTGTGCCTCCTATATAGTTCACAAGCCTGGAAACTCTCGTAAAGTCAACTTGGTCAAATTGAGGTTATATGGTGTGGTTTCCTAAGGAAGATGCTTCACTTGTCTTGAAATACAAAGGCAAGTGCTGTTTGAGAAGGTTTACCGCAGGGGTGTCCAAACTTATCCGCTAAGGGCTGGTGTGGGTGCAGGTTTTCACTTCAACCACCCAGTAGCTACACCTTCCACCTCTGTGAGCCACTGATCTCAGAAAGTGATTGGATCGTATATTCTATTGTTTGCATGTGGCAAAACCTGAAGCCAGCCTGGTGCCATTTTGGTGAGACCACTTTAATGTTATAATGTGTAATAAGTTATACTCAAATAACATACAAAAAGGTGAAGAAAATGGAAATACTTACATCCAAGGTGTACATTTGATTTTGATCTTTTAACAGCTCCACTTTGAGATCCTAAAGCATGGTGGCCTCACCAAGATGGCTGCCACCTGACTTCAAATTGAAACACTAATGCGCATTCTAGTCTTTTATTGTTTCTTTTTTTTAATTAAATCAGTGATTGAAACAGGTGGAAGGTGTGGCTACTTCTTGGTTGAAAAAAAAACCTGCACCCACACTGGTCCTTTGCAGAAAAGATTGGATTACGGCAATGTGGAATGGATTAGGATGGCTATTGGACGTTGATTTTCTTTAAATTACAAGAACAATGATTGACAAGAATGAACTAATGCAAATGGAGAGTTCTATATTCATGCACGAGTGTCCCGTGGCCATAAGTGTTTCTAAAGGCAAAAGGTGATGATTTAGTGTACAAAATAGCGATCATCCATAAAGACTTCTACCTTTTACTGTCCAACAGTTTGATTGAATTTTAATTTAATGTTTTATGGGGTCTCCTTTAAATTTGCATTTCTTTTTTTTTCTTTTTTTGAAACATGGTTGTGTTGAGTCTGTGATTTATTTATTTATTTTTGGTTTTATTTGTGTTTGGCTTCAGGTTCTACGATGGACCTGGAAAATCTGCTCAACAAAAGGTTTGAAAGAATTACCCCGGGCAACATCAGTTCCCCTTCAACGACCCCTCTGTTCATCACAGCTGGATTCACCTCTGTCTACCCCTGCACACACCCTTCAGCATGACAGCACACAGTTAACTGTCCAGGCTCTGGCTGAAATGGGTTTCTCTGAGAGCCAGGCTCAGATGGTACATGAAGCAGCCAAGAAGAGGCGCTGCAGGCATGGCGTGCCCGCGTTAGCTGTGCTGTTTAGTCTCGGATTAAACCCAGACACTGTACTGAAGATAATGGAGAAATGTTCCGAGCTGTATTCTCTTAAACAACCCCAGTTACAGCAGCGGGTTCTCAATCTAAGGAAACTCGGCCTGCTTGAAGGTGAAGAGCTTCTTACTGTTACCTCCTCTTTTATTGTATAGTCTTTCATTATAATATTCATTCATTTAGGCAGCCGTGGCCTAATGGTTAGAGGAGGGACCTTGGGACCAAAAGGTCGCTGGTTCGATTCTCGTACCTGCAGGAAAAATGTGTGGCGGTGCTGGAGTGAGCTGCACCTTCCTTCCTCCACCTTCATCGCTGATGTGCCCTTGAGCAAGGCATCTAAACCCCAACTTTCTCTCCAGGCGCCCCGGTGACTGGCCCACTGCTCAGAAGTGTGTGTGTGTGTGCTGACTTTGGATGGGTTTAATGCAGAGGCAATAATTTTCCTTGTAGGACTAATACAATATATCAAAAGCAAAAAAAAAATCCCCAAAAAATGTATTCATTCACCAAGCCACTTAATCCCACAGGGGTCACGGGAGGCTGGAGTCTATCTCAAACGACTCTGTGTGAAGACAGGGTAAACCCTGAATAGCCCACCAGTCCATCATACGGCCAACACACACACCTAGAAGCGATTTGGAACAGCCAATTAGCCTAATGTGGATGTCTTTGGGCTGTGAGAGGAAACCAGAATACCCGGAGGAAGACCTACACAAGCACAAGGAAAACATAAAAACTTAACACAGGTGCACCTTTACTGAGAACGGGACTCTTGCTGTGAGGCGGACTTGCTAACCACTACACCACCATGCCTCCCTAACATATACTGGTTTTTAAATCCTTCTCAGATCTGATTGTGCTGGAAGTAAATCCCCAAACATTTCATTTCAATTCGTGTACCTTCTAGAGGTGCAGCATTTTTATCCAGAAGCTTTAACTAGCAGGAAATAATGAAAAAATAAATTTTTTCCCTCACCTTGTTCAGAACTGGCCTCAGGGTTCGGGAATACGAACACAGACCATATGACTGCCGTGTTTGTGAAATCCACTAATAATTCGTGGTGTGTGTCTGTCAGGCAGTTTGCAGAGAGTGATCAGCCACTACCCTCAGATCCTGTCGTTTCCAGTGAAGAGGGTGAGTGCTGTGTCTCGACTTCTCCGAGAGAAGTGCCAGTTCACCGCTCAGCAGATGGCCGACATCCTCCGAGACTCACCACAAGTAGTGGAGCAAGAGCCTGCGCGTCTGGAATACATGTTTCAGGTATGATGGGGTGTTCCGTATCAGTCTGCTTATTTTTCTGCTGTGTTGTCATGGCAGCGCAGGGTTTTCATGTGTTTGCACTAGAGTTCTTCGATTCCATCATTTCAGCATGTGAAGTTTTCAGATCGGATTTATTATTAACTCTCTTTTCCCGCTGCTTCTCTCTCTGGCTTTCTGTACCAGTTAAAGTTGGGGTTGGCATCATTTTAGTTGTTTGCACAAACTGGGTTTATTGGTTGCAATAGTCTTTACACCCTGACTGCAATCAGGAACTGATGAGATCTGAAAAAGGTCTTAAGGAAAAAAAAATAAAATAAAAAATCCCTCATCTATAGCTGCAGTAATTTTGAAAAAACACAGACCAATCAGTGCCTCGCGGTCTGCTGGAAAATATCCAATCAGTCTCCCTGCTCGTGCATGACATTACCATGTACATATCTGCCGTCAGAATGAGTGTGGAAGGTGTTGGGGAGGGTTTAGTCTCAGCCCTGAATAGATGCTGCTTTCAAATTTATTTTATTATTATTTACCAACCTCAACTTTAAAAGCATTTAAATATTGTCATCTGAGCCAGCACGCCAGACAGCAGGGGGAAAAGACATCTGTCCCGAATTTTACCCCTCACTGTAGTATGAACAAGATTTTATTAACCCCTTCTCTCTCTCTCTCTCTCTCTCTCTCTCTCTCTTTCTCTCTGTCTCTCTCTCTCTCTCTGTCTCTCTCGTATCTTATTGCAGTACGTATATTTCCGTATGGGTTGTCGCCAGGCAGAGATGGTGAAGGCAAAGCTCTTTAGGCTCTCTCTGGAGGAGTTGCGGTGTCGTCATGGCTTCCTGGAGCGCCGCGGACTCTACCAAACCCCTGACAAGAAAGGCCAGACGCTCATACTCAACCCACGCCTCAAAGATTGTCTAAGTGTTTCAGAGGAAGTGTTTCTAGGCAGTATCGCCAACGCCACACAGGAGGAGTTTGATGTGTTCCGGAAACTCATGGCAAGGGAACAGGAGGAAGAGGAGCAAGGTGAAGAGTACAGCAGTGATGATGATGATGAGGATGAGGATGATGTCACAGACAGACACATTTCTTTCAATTCTCACTCCGGGGAAAAAAAACAACCAGAGAGCCAAGAATCCTGAAGGACACTGAGCTCCAAGTTCTTATTGCTGTGTAATATTCCACATTTGTATAAAAATAAAATAATTTTCTTGCCTTGAATTTGATTCGTAATTTTTTTTGTAATTTCGAGTAAAATGTTTGTTTGTAATTAATGGAAAAGCAGAAGATTGATGTGTGAGATGGATCATAAAACCCATGTTGAAGATTCCATGTTTCATTTTTGATCCCAATATTGAAGTAAAGTGTTGGTGTGACTGTAATTTTGGCTAATAATAGTAATTTAGCAGACACTGGGTGAAGGTGGAGTACACAACTTGCCAGACCACTGCAGGGCCAACACAACCATTCACACTCACACCAAGGGGCAATGATCCAAGGTGCATGTTTTTGGACCTGGAGAAAACCCACACAGAGGGAACATGCATTGAAACACCCCCGCTGAGCTCAGGACTTGAACCCAGGACCTTCTTGCTCTGAGGCAGACATGCTAACCGCTACACCACCGTGCTGATCATGTGTTAAGAAACAGAAGAAGGGATGCGATTTCAAGAGAAATAAAAAAGATGGCGATGTTATTAATATCATGGCGGCCGGTGCAGGGGTCATTAACACTCGCGTACAGGAGGAACCAAATGGCTTCTGAAAGCCACTTGTGGTCGATTCCATTTTATTTCCAGGAGATACCACTGCATTTCATCTTTATTTAATATACCTGGAAACTGAAAGGGAAACTTTAAGACCCTTCTTTGTTTCTGCTGTTTTTAGATATAAAATATTATTTTAATGGTCATTCTGAAGTGACTCAACCCTCACCTCTCCCATCTCCATAATTAACTCTAAATGGACTAGTTTGTGCTGGTAAGTCTGTTGGGCTTTTCCACCCGAGCCTAGTGGCTCATCAGGCTGGTGCTTATCCCTGGTTTCTGTAGCTTTCTTTTCTGTAGAGTTCAACTTCTCCTGGATGAGACGCTAGTCCATCACAGGTTACCTTCCCAGTATGTGCTGACATGCCTCTTAGTTTTGTAATAAACGACCCTCATTGGTCTGGATTGAGGGCGACATGGCAGTGTAGTGGTTAGCGTGTCTATTAATTGGCTGTCCCAGATTGTGAGTGTGAGTGTGAATGGAAGTATGTGTGTGTTAGCCCTGTGATGGTCTTGTGAGCTGTTCAGGGTGTACCCCGCCTTCTCCCTGATGGGATTAAACACTGACTGTGTTCTTATGGATGGACCTGGTACCTCCTGATTCCTCTGGGTAGTTTCTTTCCTTGTTCACCATGAAATTCATTTCCACATTTAATGAAATAGGAATAATGGGGATAAAAACGACTTTTACACGAAACGAGTTGAAACCATAATAAAAGAGAATATCTCATTTATTGGCATGACGTCACACTGACCTATAAAATGATCTTTTATTTTAAAAAACAACAACAACTGAAGCTTTGTTTCTGAGAAGGTTTGTGAGGGGTGCAACAGTAATTTATGGTGAAAACGCAGTGTGTGTGTGTGTGTGTGTGTGTGTGAGAGAGAGAGAGAGAGAGAGAGAGAGAGGCGCGCTCTGACGTCCTGTGCGCGTTCACGCGACACTATAGACGCACTGTTCGGGGGCGCGCCTGTGTGTGTGTGTGTGTGTGTGTGTGTGCGTTCGGCGCTGTGTGTGAATGGACAGATGGAATAGATTTGACAGAAGGTAAGTGAGTGAATCGTGTGTTGTGATCGATAGAACTTTGACTGATTGCTTTCAGAGGATTTAAACTTTATACAAGAGCAGGTGGTGTGTGTGTGTGTGTGTGTGTTTAATCATAAAGAGATCAGGCAGAAGCTGTGAGAGGTTTTATAAACTAAAAATAAATCCAGGTTCATTTTAATATTAACTGAGAAATATATAATAGAAAATCCAGACATTTCCACTGAAAATACACACACACACACACACACACACACATTGAACAAATAGACTCAGAATAGAATGAAACACGTACTTTACACCATAAACAATATACAGTAGAAGCTACATGGAGGAAACAGAGGAAATGTTTTGTTATAATGAATTTATTATTCTAACGCCACAAGAAAAGAGTCTAAATGGGCACTACAATTTCATTTCTAATATTTAGGATGCAGTGAGAGGGCAGTTTATAATCTTCCAAGCCAATACACATAATTATCACACCACTTTTACACACATTTACTCCGTCACATCCATCTGTGTTTACTGCAATTCATACCAAGTCTTATCAGAAGCTTATCAGAGATCTGCTCACTCGACTCCATCCTCCATTATTAAAGTCAATATACTCGAGATAACACGAGTCTGTGAGAGGTAATAGCAATATCTCAAACAGCAGCTGCATTATTATTTATTCGAGAGATTTTCTCATTTCTGATTGGTCTCAAGCCATCAAATAATTCTTGGTATTGCATCGTTGCCGTGGGATACTGAACAATTGCTATCAGATAGGTTGAACGATTACTACACAACTGGTACATGCAACACAGTAACGTGACTGTTTACAGATAGAAAGAATAAAGATAATTTTGAATGAATAATCAAACAATTACAGAATTTGGCTTTCGGTAGAGAATTCAGTCTTGGAGGGTGACCTCGGCCGTTAATCTCAGCTGATAACGCCAGCCTCCCTAATTAGGATTAAGCGGTTCAGAAAATGAACGATGAATGAACTTTTCCCCCCTTTGGTTTCATTCATTGTTTATTGTTGTTTTATTTTTTATTTATTATTTGACTTATCATTGTATTATTTTACTTGCTGTATTGTACACAAGCCACCTTTCATCTGTACATGTAGCCGGCTAGATCAGGCTCCTGCTGTAACTTGCCAACAGCATTCGGATGGAACCATGAGTTTTAATGCGTTCCACACTTTCCGCTCTCACTAAAACCAAACAAACTAAAACTGTACATAAATTCGAATTGTACAGTTAATAGTCTCTAATATCGTACTTCCATATATCTGATATGCAAGTATTCCTCTCAGTGAGCGTGTCCTCTGTTTCCAGGTGACTGTATCAATTACCAGCTGACGTTAACGTTGAGTGATAATTATTAGTTCTAGTCATGTCTGATGGTACTGTTAGTGTTACCGATCCATTTGGATCATCTTCACTCATGTTCTGGCTTGTGAGTTGCTCTCTGAAATAGTTTAATAACAATAGAACTGTTCGACATTTTTACCCAGTGATAATAGGGGTCGATGTTCAGATTGCATTCCCATAAAGAAATGGTAGTTCATCTATTTTCAGATTTCTATACATGTTTATCTCATAACAATGACATCACCTTTAGAGATGTGCTCTTATCACCTGAGATGTGTAATATTATCACCGGTATTAACTACCAGTATCACTAGTATATAATATTATAATATATTTAACAATTATATACTGAGGGTGAGAGGGATGCCCCACCCTTTCTTGGGGATGTGCTTCAGAACTATGACGCAAAGGGGCAAAGTGGTGTAGTGGTTAGCACATCCACGTCACAGCAGGAAGGTCCTGGGTTTGAGTCCCGGGCTTTACAGGGGTGTTTCTGTGTGGAGTTTGCATGTCCCATGCTTGCATGGGTTTCCTCCGGGTACTCTGGTTTCTTCCCACAGTCCAACGTCATGCACATTAGGCTAACTGGCTGTTCCAAATTGCCCCTAGGTGTGAGTGTGAATGGTTGTGTGTGTGTTGGCCCTGTGATGGACTGGTGAGCTGTTCAAGGTGTATCCTGCCTTCACCCAGAGTCGGCCTTCACCCACAATGTTAATATGATAATACGAGATTGAGAATTCTGAATCACTACATGGTTAATGCTGCAAAGCAAGTAAAAAACAAAGCACAGTTAAAATACTCTGTTTTCTTGTTTTACTTTCAGTCCCAGTGCCATTTACATCACAAGAACACTATTTCGTGTGATTTGTGGTAAACAGCTACAGTATGTCGTCATCATGAAGTCATCAAAGAGCTTAAAGTCAGTAAAAATGAAATAGCTTCATGCGCTTGTTAACATTCCTGGGGTTTTGTCCTTTATCCTGTAGGTAGAACCTGAACCTGTTGATCCAAAAGCCTCATATCTGAAAAGAAGCCTGGAAGCCACAATGATGAATAACATTTCTTACTCTGATATGTCTCATAACTGGTTCTGTGTTATGCAGAGGGAAAGAATGAATCTTCTCCTCATCCCTTCTGTTGTCCTGACGACCATCACGCTGGTAATAAACCCATTTCTCCTCTTCTGCATCTTCTACAGTCCTTCTCTGCGACAGGAAACGCGCTACCTCCTACTGGCCAATCTGTTGCTCTCGGACATCCTCTTCCTCATCTTCAACCTCATCAACATCTCCTGTAATGCACTAGACATGGAAAAGCATGACATATTCTGTGAGGTCTTAGTGGTTACCACTGTTACTACATACTGCTCTTCACTGTTAACCGTCACGCTGATGGTCATGGACACTTTTATTGCTGTGCGTTGGCCGCTGCGCTACAAAGCAATCTTGCCTCTGTCACGAGTCAAAAAGATAATTGGGTTGGTGTGGGTCATAGCCGCGATGTATCCACTTTCTCTGCTGGTGATGATGGAGGTCAGAAAACACGGCAACCGAGAGAGTCTGAAGGTGTGTCTGACACTACTCGCCCTAAAGTACCTGGAAAAACTCACTGAGTTAAGCCTGCATGTCTACTTCAGTGTGTGGGTGGTTTTCTGCACTCTGCTGATCCTCTACTGCTACATCCGTCTTTACATGATCACAAGGAGTTCTGGGATATGGCAGAGTCGTTACTCCCGAGCCCGGCTGACTCTGCTAACACACGCACTGATCTTGCTAGTATACTTCGCACCTGGTTCGGCGTTTACGGTGGAGCTCGCGCAGTTTGAGAATTTATTGAACAATCTGAACCTGCTTGTGTGGATTAATACATTGAATCTCACCGTGCTCTTAATTGGACCACGTGCTTGCGCCCCCTACCTGTACGGCTTACGTAACCGGGAGGTCTATGAGACGGTTAAATTAATACTGAGGGAAAGATGGTTCAAACAGAACTCTGCAAGTACACCAACACCAACAGGCCCTTGAAGAAAATAACCACACAAAGAGCCTTAACACGGCCAAACGTGAACAGGATCTATCAGGCTGCTAAATGATGTAGCAGCATTCTAGCCTCGCTCATTCTGCTGTTTTATAAAGGAATCCATTCAAAAATGATCCTGTGGTATTGAAATGTGAATGAAATGTTCAAAGCCACTTAGTGTTATCAGAGATCTTATTCTTACATCATGGTAACATCTTACTCATTCCATAGGACTGATTTAAATATGAAGTCAAGCCTGTGTTCATACCATATTCAAAATATTCACAAATACTGTCAGTCCGGTTACACTTTAGAATAGTAGAAGAGAAATTATTTGTTGTCCCACTATTAGGGTTCATCCAAAGTGAGTTGGCTTATGAGTCTGTTTTCTCTCAGGGTTTCCTCCACATGTTTTCTCATTGAGTGCCTCCTTGCCATAACTGCTTAGGGATCTGCTACCCCGATTCCAAAAAAGTCAGGACACTGTGTAAAATGTAAACAACAGTAATGCAATGATTTGCAAATCTCATTCAAATTTATTTACAGTAGAATTTATGTCACATGCTGTATGTGAGACATGTGACTATTTCATGAAAAACTATTACCTCATTTTGAATTTGATGGCAGCAACACATTTCAAAAAGTCAGGGTGGGGCAATACAAGGCTGGAAAAGTAAGTGGTACTAAAAAGTAACTGCTGACTGAACATTTGGTAACAGATCAGTGACATGATTGGGTTTCATCAGAATTCATTAGGTACCTGCTATGAAAAAGAAGGGTTATTATGGGTTATTAAAGAGGAAAAGTTTGAAAAACATATATAATTTGAACAATGTATATCAATACAAAAGTTATGCCAACTTTTGCATTACTCTTGGTACAGCCCTCGTATTACAGACATTAAAATGCTTCATCATATTGACTACAGGGATGAGCAGTGTAATATTAGGTAGCAATTTGTTTGAAATATATTAATATTTCTGACATGGAGATAATATCTGATATGATATTCATCTTATTTACATGCATTACATGCAGTAATATACAATAGGTTGTTGTTGTTTTTTTTGTTTGTTTGTTTTGGGGGGGGCTGTTTTTGTGCTGGAACATTTGCTACTTGGTTTTATTCTTTCCATTAAATATTTTAAACAGCCATGAAGTAAACCGCTCATGGTCCGCCTCATGGCAAGAAGATCCTGGGTTCGAGTTCCATGTCTGGTAAAGGCGTGTCTGTGTGAACTTTGCAAGTTCTCCTTGTACTTGCATGGGTTTCCTCTGGTTTCCTCCCATCCCACAGTTCAAAGACATGCAGGCTGTTTAGATATTCTCGATTGCCCCTAGCCATGAGTGTGAATAAGTAGGTGTGTGTGTGTGTGTGTGTGTGTGTGTGTGTGTTGGCCCTGCAGTGGACTGGCAAGCTGTTCAGGGTGTACCCTGTCTTCGCCAAGAGTCAGGCTGAGAGACGCTTCGTCGTTCCTGTGACCCTAATAAAATTGGAAAATTAAATAAAAAAAAATGTTGTAAACATATAATTGTCTGTGATGGCCTGGCGAGCTGTCCAGGGTGTACTCTGCCCTCGCCCGGAGTAGGTTGAGATAGGCGCCAGCCTCCCCGCGACCCTAATTAGGATTAAACGGTTAAGAAAATGACATGACATGACTTGACATATAATTGTTATTAAATCCCTGTATAAAAAAGATTTCTGACATATAGTCATTTTTTTAATAAGGGCACTGTGGCAACACTCTTTAGTTTATGTACAGATGTCGATGAAGTTCTACAACAGGCTGGGTACGGCTAACATACCTGTTTTTATATCTCTATGTAGTGAGGGAGCGTACTCTGCTCCATTTAACTGCAAAGTGATGTTTACCCTCATCTCCATCTCCATGGAAACATGAGCCAAACCGTTCAATATCACCTGACTCACACGCCTGCCTGTCATTCTACAGAGAGCAGAAGCACAAAGTACCGGTGCTGAACTCTCGCTTATGCAGACTGAAGTAATGATGGAGGCTCTTCTGCAGGGACGTACAGAGAGGCGTTTTATAGCTGCGGAGGATTTCATCCTGTCGCTTTTATGTACTTTTGGCGAATGGTACAACAGATCAGGGCAAGCGGAGCGTCTGAGAAGGCAGTTTGCCCTGACTAACACCTCTCATACTGCCATAGAGCTGTTTGTTCAAGAGTGGCATGTTTTTCTGCCTCCTCTACATATTAAGGCATTCCAGATCTGTCCCATCATAGGATTTCTGGCTGTAATTTTTACCACGCCGATCATCCTGGTCCGTATCTTGTCCCGAGTGCACCTGCGGCAGCAGACTCGCTACCTTCTTCTGGCCAATGCCTTGTTTAGTGACCTGCTCTTTGTGGCTCTCTACCTGTTGACCACCTGTTTGAATGCAGCCACTGTGCTGATTTCCGACCTGGCGTGCGCTACCATGGTGTACCTGATGGGCATCTTTTACAGCGGTGGGATCTTCAGCACCACTGCCATAGTGCTGGATACCTCCTTGGCTATATTAGCACCTTTACGATATGCTATGCTGTGGCCGGTCTCTAAAACCTATGCAGCCGTCTCCACTATTTGGGCTGTTTCCATCTTATTCCCAGCCGCATCTTCAGCTCTTTTCCTGTGGTATCATACAGTGAGTCCCTGCACCCAGCACATCTGCTCTCTGCCTCTGGTGCTGGTGCTAAGCGTTAGCCACTCAAAGCCCCTCCAGTTGTGCATGTTGCTAACTGTCACAGCTGTCATAATCACCCTGCTGCTGGTGGTCTCAGGTTATGTGGTACTGTACTTTCATACCAGCAAGTCAGGAGTGTGGAGAGGAGAGCGCTCATCCCGGGCCAAAGGGACGTTTCTTGTTCACTATCTCCACCTGTTCCTGTCGGTGTGTCCCATGCTGCTACTGATCATCGAATTGCTGCTCTACAGCTACAGCAGTGAGTTCCATCCCAGTGCAGGTCTCTGGGTCTCACTGGTGCTCTGCAACATCCTGGTGGTTTTGCCCAAAGCCCTGGCACCCTACCTATACGGGCTCAGGTACAGGGAGCTGAATGGGGCCCTGCTGGATTTCTTTAGGCTGAACAGGCCTAGGGCCATCACACCTGTCATGTGATTGCTAAAATATTTGTATTATTCTTATGAAGGATTTGTAAAAGGTTCCGATAAACCATTTAAATTTCTTTACACTAACACTGTTAATTATTGTCCAAATTGTATTAAATGTCTAAATCAGATCATCAGAATGTATATTAATATTAAGTATATTTGTACACTGTCCGAGTACTGTATCCTGTTCCTCGTTAAACTTTAAACGATACCTAACATCTTATTATTCAAATTCACCCATGGATGAAGTTTCCTCAGTAATTAGGAAGCTGAAGAATTAAAAAAAAAATTGGATTAAAGAGTTTTATCTGTGAATCTCATCTGAACAATCTTAATGTATTATTACTTAAATCTTTTAGATTGCAGTCAGGGTGACCCAAAAAAAAATCCTAAATTTAAGGGTAAATGAAAATAGAATCAAATGATTTACACATGTGAAACTTAAGTGATGCAGGAGAGCCGGTGCTGAGGTCTGTTGGTACCCCAACCCCAACTTGAACACCTTGATGTTGAAGAAGTGGATGTGTGGTTTCAGACAGATGGAGCTACGGCACACACCGCTGAAAGATCATCGTCAGTGCTGAGGGAAATGTTTCCGGATCAGGTGATCTCGTTACGTGATGGTGTCGAGTGGCGACCCGTTCCCCTGACCTCACTCCTTGTGATTTATTTTTGTGACGTTACCTTAAATTACGAGTGTATACTCATCCTCCACAGGAGATTCCACCGCCGTTCCACCCGACATGACCCGCCAAGCCATGGCAGCCTTCAGAAATCACCTCCAAGAGCGTGTAGACGATGACGGAGGATCATTTTTAAATCATGATGAATAAAAATTGTACTTAATGTGTGAAAATAATTATTTGATTATAGTGAAATTTGAAACGATGTACTGCCACAACTCTAAATAAATCAGGATTTAAGGTTATAGTACTATCTGTGATAAATGACTGATACATTGGTAGTCCTGTAGATTTGGGTATTTTTTGCATTCAGTGAACATGCAAATTTTTCTCCAAGGGGAGACATTGCATATAGTAACTTTGCAATGTCAGGTGTTATGATCACAATTACCCAGCACTATGAAAGTAAGTGTGTGTGTGTGTGTGTGTGTGTGTGTGTGTGTGTGTGTGTGTGTGTGTGTGTGTGTGTGTGTGTGTGTGGATCATGATTACGGCCATTTTTTAACTTCTCTCACAGTACGACATAGGACTGAAGTAAATCATACAGTGTTTACACCAGTTAAGTAGTGAGGGATTGTTCACCCTGATTTCACTCAATAACCCAGAGTTAACCCTCAGTAACTACAGCATTCCCTCCTAGTTTACTAGTTACTGATAATAAACACTCACTCTTTTGCCAAACTACTTAATCCTACTCGGTCGCGGGGAGGCTGGCGCCTGTCTCAGCTGACACTAGGTGAAGGCGGGGTACACCTTAAACAGCTCGTCAGACCATCGCAGGGCACCACACAACCATTCGCACTCACATCCATACCTAGGGGCAAATTGGAACCAATTAGCCTAATTAATATGCATATTTTTGTACTGTGGGAGGAAACCAGAGTAACCTGAGGAACCCCACATGCCCGGAATTGAGCCCAGAACCTTCTGCACCACGGTGCTGCCATATAAATAAACAGTTTGCTTTAATATAGTACTACAGATTGGTGACAATTCAAGAATCCCCATCAATTTAACCACTGACCCCATCACTGCACCCAATGTTACACTGAGGTCGACTGCAGAAGGCTATAAAACAGAAAAAATAAATCTTTGGTCCAGATACTGTAGTTCCACCAAACAAAGAAACATTCTTTCTTTCATTCATTTGCAATGACACTAGGCGAAGGTGGGGTACACCCTGATCAGCTCACCAGTCCACTGCAGGCCAACATACACACAACCATTCACATCCTAGAGGCAATTTGAAGCAGCCAATTAGCTAATGTACGTGTTTGGACTGTGGGAGGAAAAAAAAAAAAAAAAAAAGCAATTAACAAAAAAACATTAAATACCTACATGAGGAACTCAAGGACTAAAGCAATGAAGAGTTAAAGAATGCAATAACAAAGTTTTAAAAGGTAAGCACACACACACACACACACACACACACACACACATACATGAAGTGGAACGTCTCCATCTAGTGTCTATAGTCTATATAGTTCTAAAATGGTGTATGTGTTGTACTGAAGTGGAAATTATTTTTCTTTATTTTTTCCCCGGGCTCAGTGAGGGCGTTTCTATGTGGACTTTGCATGTTCTCCCCATGCTTGCGTGGGCTTCTTCTGGGTACTCTGGTTTCCTCTCACAGTCGAAAGACATGCACATTTGCTCCGAGAATGAAATTAGGTTCTGTACAGGATTAATTATTCAAGGTCACTTATTCATTCATTCATTTTCTAAGCCGCTTAATCCTAATTAGGGTCGCCAGGAGGCTGGCGCCCATCTCAGCCGACTCTCAGCCTGCCTGGTCACTGCTGAACAGCCTGCCAGGTCCCTGCTGGGGCAACACACACACAGCCATTCACACTCACTCCCACCCCTAGGGACGATTTGAAACAGCCAATCAGCCAGTTGTGCCAGCTTTTGGACTGTGGGAGGAAACCAGAGTACCCAGAGGAAATCCACACAAGCACATGGAAAACATGCAAACTCCACACCGAAACGCCCGAGCCTGGGAACTGTACCCAGGTCTTCTTGCAGGCTGGTTTCCTCTCACAGTTCAAAGACATGCACATTAGGTTAACTGCATGTTCCAGATGGCCTCTAGGTTGTGAGTATGAGTGAATGGCCCTGCAGTGAACTGGGGAGTTGATCAGGATGTACCCCATTTCCACCCAGTTTCGGCTGAGATAGGCCAGCCTCCCTGCAGCCCGAACAGGATTGAGTGAGAGTGAGTAACTCAATTTCCTCTAAGAACTCAAAATTATGACTTACGATCTCGTAATTATGAGTTACAAGTTTTTTTTCTCTAGTGGTTAAAAAGAAAAAAAGTGGTTTCTATATACTATACATTATAACCAGTATTCAGTAACCATCATAAATGATGTCTGACCTTAAACTCAGAAAAACAACTCGGCACGTGCGTGAGAAAAGAAAACACCAGTAGATGGCGATAGTGATCAGGTGATCAGGGCCTCGTGCACGTTCTAAACCAATCCAAATGAGCTCTTTCGAGCACGAGCTGCTTGAACCCCTCCCCCTCCCAACTGTCCAGGTTGTGTTTGCAAACAAATCCAGTCACATTGGCGGCCTTACCGAAATTAATTATGGGTAATGTAGTCCTTTTTCAGTATCCAACTCTACTAGCTGATGCTTTATAAAACTACATTTCCCAGCCTGGTTCTCTCCAACAGCTGACCGTTGAGAGATGAATTGTTATAAAAACTCCGTGTGTTGCTGACCTTAACAGACTCTTTTGTATCAGGGCTGGTGGAAGAAATGACGCGGGAAGTTTGTGAAAGGATTATATTTTGTATTATTCCGTTAAATAAATTTAATAACTCAGTGATGCTTCACCTCGTGCGACATATGGACAAACTGGCTTTGTTTCTTTTGTTCTTATAATTGTTAACGTACGAAGTTTAGCCCTTTGTCTAAGGTAAGTGTAACACCTCGGCCGGTTTTCAGTCTGACTCTGTGTATCTGGTGTTTAAAATGTGATGTGGTTATTATTAGGTTGGTTTATTTGATATTACACGCGTGTCATCTCTTTATGCTGCGTTCAAGAGCGTCAGCGTTTCAGAGGGTTTCTGAGAAATTGCATAACCGCGTAGTGAACAAACAGCAGTAACAATAACCGTGACGATGATGATTATCAAGTTTTTGGATAAAAAATATTGTAAATAAATCTAATTATGGTAACACCGCGCTCCCAAAAGCAGAGTATTAAAATACCATCAGTTCTCAGTAGTTTGATATGACATGTAATGTAGGTGTCCTGTTGTTCCCTGTAAAACTACACTCTGATGATCAGGATAAGTTTATGCAGGTTCAGAGATCATGGAAATGTGGTGATATGAGATTTTCTGTGGAAGTACAGTACACACAGGAAGACCTCTGCTCATACCTTGGTGTTTATCTTCCTCTTTCTCTGGAATAAAATCAGCAGCCAGTCACTGTTTGTTGATGTGGTAGAATAACATAACTTATGCACTCTGTATAAATGAAGGTAATGTAAATCAGGTGATTCAGGAAATTATAAATCTTACTTGTATGAAAAAATAACCCTGCTTAATAGGATTGATTTTATAAATCAACTGGTCACTAATGCAGGGATAGAGAGAAATCATTATAACTTACTCACTATATCAGATCTAATACTTTTTATCTGTACATAACTCCATTACATCATTATTTTATTAGGTTCTGTTGTGCACTGTTAATAACCTGCACCCATCCTTCGTCCAGAGTTGGCCGAGATAGGCTCCAGCCTCCCCGAGACCCTGGGAGAAATAAGTCGTTTATAAAACTGGATTAATTGGTGTGGTTATTTGAACATTCTACATTTTTGCTCTCTGATTTTCACTAATTTGCTTATGGGTGGCAGGGAGGTGTAGTGGTCAGCAGCACGTCTGCTTCACAGGAAGTGTGTACTGGGCTCGGTGAGGGCGTTTCAGCGTGGAGTTTCATGTTCTCCCTGTCGGCTAGAGCACGATCAAGTGTACACGTAGTGTTGCAAAGGTGGTCAAAATTTCAAGTCACTGTTTCAAAATATATGTGGTACTGAAATTTATTTTTCTTATTTGGACTAACATTTATGAAACCCTGTGTGTGTGTGTGTATGTATGTATGTATGTGTGTATATATATATAAAACTGTTATGTAATTTATTTGAGTAAAATGACAATTTCCTTTAACGTGCCGACAGACACTACAGACATGTATTATAAACTGAATGCTTACAACTTCCACAAGTTTTATGAACCTGCACATTGCTCCACAATTAGAATGGGACTTTTTTTGGTATGTTTTGCCTTTGAATGCCATTATTTAATCATATCTCTCAAAACTATACAGTAATAAAATCCCTACCTTTTTTGTTCAAAGATTTTTGCTCTTGTTATGCCAAACAAATATTTTTTTATACTTGCCTTAAAGATCATTCAGAAATGAACATCCTAGTTTGGAATCATTAAACCTTACTTTGTTGAACCCCCGTCCGCCATTTTTGCCCAATATTACATATTACTTTCAATGTTTATATATATGTAATTGTTTTTTGCTTAACTGTATTAATGTACGCAACTTTTTGTATGAATAAATTAATATTTGTAATTGTTATTTAAATATAAATAATTAATTTGCACAAAAATGTTGCATACATTAATACAGTTAAGCAATTATGTTTGAATAAAAACACAGTTCAAGTATATAAAAGTTAATTCCATAAAATAATTTTAACTTACCATTCATACCACTACAATTCATCAGACAGAATGCAAGTTTGATCCAAAGCGCTATGGCAGTATTCTGGGTAGTTCCGACCCTTTGCAGGTGTTAGCATTATGTTAGTGAAGCAGACCCTGCACCGTGGGTCTCTTCAGGCGGGGAAGTGCAGGAATAAAATGATTTCTAGCACAATTTATATGAATTGTTATTCTGAATGAGCAATTAAAATGAAATAAATTCTTGCTCATATTAGTATTTACAAACACGACAGGTTTAAGCAACAAAAATTTCAAAGTAAAAACTATTTTCACACATATTTTGCTTTCAGTGTAGATACTGTACCACTCAGTTTGCAATAAAGCCTTATCTTAGTAGTTATATCCACAATTTCCCCGTACCGTGGTTTATATATCCAAGTGAGATTTTCTTCAATCTGTTGCATATATATATATATATATGTATATGTATATGTATATGTGTGTGTGTGTGTATATGTATATGTATGTTATTATTATTAATTTTTTTTTTATACCTACAGAACCAGTTCAAAATTGGTTGCATCATCGGGACCACAAATATTTTTTTCTTGTCTGACTTTAAATACGAAATAATGTTTACACTATTCTTCATGACGACAAGGTGTAATTGATATGAAATAGGCTGTAGATACTTAATTCTGACAGTATAAGGTACACTTGATTGTGCTCTAGCCGTGTGATTGTGTGGGTTTTTTCCGGTTTCCTTGCACAGTCCAAAGACATGCACATTAGGCTTATTGGCTGTTCCAGATTGCCCCTAGTTGTGAGTGTGAGCGGTTGTTAATAGACTAGCGAGCTGTTCAGGGTGTACCCCACTTTCACCCAGAGTTGGCTGAGATAGGCTCATGCCTCCCTGTGACTTTCATAGGATTAGTAAATAATACACAGTACTACATGTTCCAAAAAGCTAAAACAACAGAATCATTTAGAAAGGTTGTGCAATGTTTTTACTTGCTCTCTCTCCGTGTGTGTGTGTGTGTGTGTGTGTGTGTGTGTGTGTGTGTGTGTGTGTGATATTATGCAATCTTTTAAACGTGTGTTAGTTTGCTACTGTGTTGAACTGAGATGGAGGTGTTTTGGTATATTTCGATGCAATAAGCTGGGAGGTTGACTGTGAACCTTGACTGTACAGTGAGGTACTGAGATAATAATACTTGTGCTGTTCCTTTAAATCCAGAAATACTCAGTTTTAAGAATATATTTAGGAGCTGATTTGCATTTATGTCAGTGTTTCTCTGTTGGCAGTGTTTCAGTGTTAGTGACTTTTTATGTGCATTTCTCAGGTGAGTATTTAAGGTTTTTGTAAGGGGTGCGTGAAGGTGTTTTTTGTAAGGTGTGTTTGAACTTTATGAAGAAAGTACATATGACACGGTCACACAAAAATGACACGCTATCGAGTTTTATCAAGAATAACTTTGAAAGAAAACGACATAGAATCTTCAAATTTGGTGGATGGGTTCCCCCTTAGGAAGACTTTGAATGGCCTTGTATAAGGGTCGCCTTGAGCTTGTTTCAAGGTCACAGCACTACACTTTTCAATACTATAGCCCCTGTGATCTATATTTACACATTATGATCATTACAGAGCCACTTTTACAGCCACTTTTAAGTTTTTCATCAAAACTTTAGTACACATTGCACAGTAAAGATTTTATTATACACGACAGGAAATCACAAGAAAAGTAAACTAAAGATTTTTTTTATTTCTATTTTATTTAAAGCATGATGGTGATGATGATGCAGCTTGTTCCAAGTGACTGTGATTAACGCTCAAGGTTTATTATGTTGATTCAGGTGTTATCCACTCAGGATAATGTTTTTAATTCTCTGATAACACTGTTCCTGGTGTGTGTGTGTGTGTGTGTGTGTGTGTGTGTGTGTGTGTGTGTGTGTGTGTGTGTATATATATATATATATA
>JAOUQZ010000022.1:8524730-8547230 GCA_028564935.1 Neosilurus hyrtlii
ATATATATATATATATATATATATATATATATATAAATATATATATATATATATATACATACAGAGAGAGAAAGAGAGAGACACAGAAACGTGTCCGTATTGACTCTCTGTGGTATCAGATTACTGGTCACTCAGGTGTTCAGTTTGTGTGTATTGTCCCTGTTTCACCCTCATCGGGGGGGGCAAAGAAAACTTGATGGAGACAAGCAGGTGGTGGATGGCGAGAGAAAGGGAAATGAGCGTTTTCCACTGAAAACCTTTTGTTTACAGCCCACAAAGATTCCACTGATTATTTTGGAGTACTAGGTTCCAGGACAAGATGTGTGTGTGTGTGTGTTTAAACAAATTTCAGCAGCACGGGAGTCTACAAGTCTGCTTGCTTATCATTATTTGTTCACCCGTTATTATCTCAGGATTACAGCACCTTGTTGGCCATGGAGTCACCGGTTCATCAGTGTTTCTACATGAGCGTGCTGCCTCGTGCTCATTCCTTAAACATGCTCAGTCCAATTTTCGTGCCCTTGGGCCATAAGTTCTTTGGAAACTTTTGAGGAAATAGTGCTTTTATTTATTTAATTTTTTTTAGGTCACAGGGTCTTTTCAAGCATTTCTTCCATCACACTGTGTTTGTACAGTAAGCACATTGTGGCAGTGTGTAACCTGTCTTGTGTGTAATCAGTGTGTTTAGGCGTCTTAGGGTCTCTGTGTGTGCTTGGGGCGCGGGGAGAGGGGGCATTGGGGGGGGGGGGGGTTGCGATTGGGAGGGGCTTGTTAGGTAAGTCGGGTTTAGGGGGGAAAGACCTGAGCCGCAATGTGTATTACTTTTGTTTGTGTGTATGTATGTGTACTGCTCTGTGTTGAGTTATGAGTTCGAGACCCCCATGTTCATCATGTGACTTGCAGGTGCAGTGTTATGACCCGGAGACAAACAGCTGGTTGCTGCGCGCTAACATTCCTGTGTGTAAACCCAACATCACAGCGGTTTCTCTGAACAGCCTGGTGTATGTGTGCGGTGGCCTCACCAAGTGCATCTACTGCTACGACCCAGCACAGGACTTCTGGATGCCTGTGGTCAGCACCTTCAGCAGACAGGTACTGACATACAGACGTTTAAGGGTAACGCCTTTCATTGTTCCGAACAAAACTAAAGCCTCATACACATTGGCTCGTCATCCATCGTTTCCTAACATTTGGATATCACTTCACTCGTCACTCTTCCAGCCTGTTGTTGCCTTGGTAACACTAAAAGAACAGTAGCTAGATAGTTACACCACCATAGATATATTACTGGTGGAAGCATATAAACAGAGCTCCACTTCCACAGTGACAGTTTACTCTCATTCCGTCATTCATGTTCCAAACTGCTTAATCCTGCTGCTTCCTGTTGTCTGGTAGTCTGACACAGCGTCACCTCACAGTTAAAGAGAAGAGTTCTTCAGGCTCCAGATACATGTGTCAAGCAGGGATTTCCTCCCTGGAAGCTTTGGCAGGGGTCCAAAAAGTGTACAGTGTTTTATGTACTTGTTTGTGTCAAGCTGATCAAACAAGCAACATACGGTAGGACATACCCCCGGAATCATCGAGCACACGATGGGTTTGTTTAGGAATTCGTGGAGAAAGTTTTATGTCCAGGTGCTATAGGTAAACGTCAAAGATCTGTGTCATGTGTGTGTTTAGGAGTGCTGCGGCATGTCCGTGTGTAACGGGAAGATCTTCATCCTGGGTGGGCGGGGTGAGAATGGTGTGGCTTCTGACAGTATCATGTGCTATGACCCTGGCTCTGGTATACTGACAGGTGTTGCTGCCATGCCCCGCCCCATCTCCTGTCACGGCTGCATCACGATACACCGTTTCGACGAGAAGCTGCACCGGACCTGAGGCTGACATCACACGAAATATTCAAACACAGCAGGATCTGTTAAAACATACAGAACAATCTATTTGGACTGGTGTTAGAGTTTGAACTTGTGCTTTGTTCATATTTTCTATAGTTTCTTTCTTTAACCTTTAGATTTGAGTTGATTTCTTCCTTTCACATCATTCACCAAAATAAGTTACTAGTTTCACGTTGTTCTGCTTTACTCACCACTTTCTGTCCCATTTCTTACTTTTTCAGTCTTTATTTTTTACTTTTATTAACACAAGATGTTTTGCCCTTATTTATTTTCTTTCTGCTCCATTTCCATTCCTTCGTTTCAGTTACACTGCCCGGCCAGAAAAATATCACTCACTCTAATATCTTGTTGTTCTGCCTTTATGCTTGATTACAGCATGTAATAGTCATGCCATTGTTTCAACAAACTTAAGCAACATCATAACATTTATTTCCATCCAGTGTTGGGTTCAGTTTTTACTGATGTCTTGAAATGATGGTGAACATGATTAAATTATCCATAAAGTCTTCATCAGCTAACACCCCCCTCCCCAGTCTTTTTACCTGCTAGAAGAGTGTGTATCACACTTCTTTCAAAAACACACTTATTTCAAAAACATATGAAGGCACTGAGTTCATTCCTGTCATGCATCACACTTCTGTAACAACAATTCCTAGGAATTGGAGTTTTAATGAGCGAGATATCAGAAACAATCAAAAATGATGTGCTGGACAATCCCTTCCTCTCATTCTTTTTATTCACTTCCTGTTTGAGATTTTCTTGACCGGTATCAGAACAGATTTTGTGAATTTTAACACCTGTTTATTGATACTCAATTATTATTTTTTTCCTCTTTAATATATATATATATATATATATATATATATATATATATATTCCCTGTGAGACTGATTTTGAAACCTATAGAAGGTTCTTATGCTAGCTGAGAGATGTTCCCCCACAGGATCCGTACTTTGTTGGAACTGTATTAACAGTAACCATGTGACCAACACGGAGACACCGAGTGTTCTGAAACAGGTGTCGTATTTGCTGTGAAACTCTTTCTTTTTTATATTGAGGTACATCAGTGATCAGAACCTGTGTGTGTGTTAAAGAAACCCCAGTCATGCACTTCATGTGTTCATATGTGTGCCATTGTTAGTGCTTTGATATCTTCATGTAAATCCATTTCCTGTGTATTTTAATGTATATTATATTATATTATTTGCACGTTTTTTTATACTTTTGTTTGTAAATCACTTTCCTTCTGTGTGCCTGAACGACAGTTCGAAAACTTTTGATTTCCTCTCAGCTATACTGACTATAAGACAGAATTCATACTAAACAGTGAATTCAACTTGTTTATTATATCTTTCTGTTTTTTTTTTTTTTTTGTTTATATGTTTGTTTTTTTTTGGCATTGCTGCGTGAAAATTATGCCTGAAGCAACTTTAACGTCCCTCACAGTGTTGAGAAATGAGGGGAAAGAGGTTTTGGTAGATGTCGGATCCTTTCATTTGGATTATTGGTTGAAATCGAACATTTAGAAATTCTTAAAATTTATAAAAACTGATTCTGTAAACATGTTAAGAGAACATAATAATCACTAAATGGTCACAACGAACTATCCGGTGTTATCGCAGCAGTTTTAGCACATGTGTGAGAGAGGTAGAGAGAGAGATAGTGAGAGTTAGAGCAAGCATGAGAGAGTAAATTATTGCTGAAATTTTCCTCAGAACGTGTCATTATATGAATTGATCATGATGTCTACTTGACATTTAAATAACTGTAATAAGTTAGTAAAGAAAGTATTTGTTAGATTTATATAAGTTTGCCGTTGTGACTCAGTGTACCACAGAATTCATATGATAATGGATTCAGTGCAACAGATTTGTTAGAGCGTATAGTAATCATCCATGTGTGTGGAATGTGAATTTAAATAATAATTTTTTATTTTATGTACATGTAGTAAATATACATGTGGGGAGTTTGGGGGGTGTCTCTGTATTATGCTTGTAAACCTGTTAGTAAACTCAATAAAGGTTTTTTTAAGATTGCCATAAAAGATTGTTTTGATCTGATATGTGGAGCACTAAAACAGTTATTCATATCAGGCTCTGTAAATGTTGCTGAATGTAATAGTCGGTGATATCCACGTCTCCTTCAGCAAGTAATTAGGCAACAAGCAGCGCCTGGGTTTTTTTATTTTTTATTTTTATTTTTTTGAATGCTTGAAAATTTGGTGGGGGCTAAAAAAATATTTAAAATACTATTTTTAATGTAAGAAAAAGGAATTGGCCTTGCTGTTCCAATACTTTTGAAGGAGTTTTTGTTACTCAGTGGCCAAGTAAATATTCTAAAATAGTTGCAGAGATTGATTGAATCGTGGGCATTATTACTGCAGTATCCTGTTCCCCAGCATTCTTATTCATTGGTTCTCCATACTGCTTTCACTGTTTAGGGTTACAGGGAAGCTGGAGCCAACCCCAGCTGACTCTGGGAAAATATCATGGCACCCCCTGATCCGCTCGGCAGTCGCAGGGGCCTCATTCAGGCAGCACGTTGTTTATACGAAGCCGTGTCCGTTCCCTCGTCAGTCGAGGCCATTTGTTTCTGTATTTGATGGAAATACAGGGCATTTAGTACCTTTGAGCTGTTACGAAGTGATTCAGATCAGAAAAATGACCATAATTTTACTTCAACTATCTCAATTTGCTCCCTCTGTAAACTGTGAATCTTTATCTGCATCTTACAACCCAGTGTAGTTTATTACAACTGTCCTTGTGAACAAAGTGAATAAAAAGAGAAGTTTGTCAATTTTACACCCCAGTTAAAAGAAAACCTTTAAAAATTTCAAACCATACAGTCATCTATCCATCCATACATACATACATGCATCCATCCATACATATATCCATACATACATACATACATCCATTCATCTATCCATACATACATGTATTCTGTCCGTACATACATACATATATACGTCTATACATCTATCCATCCATACATCTATCCATCTATATATACATACATCAATCCATCCATACATCCATACAGCTATCCATCTATATATACATACATGCATTCATCAATACATACATACATCCATACATACATCTATCCTTTCATCCATATATACATACATCCATGCATACATACATCTATCCATCATTCCATACATACATACATCCATACATCTATCTATACATCTATCCATGCATACATACATCATACATCTATCTATCCATACAAACCTACATTCTTACATCTATCCATCCATCCATACATTCGTCTATCCATACATAAATACATACATACATCCGTCTACCTATCCATACATAAATACATACATACATCCGTCTACCTATACATACATAAATACATGCATACATTTGTCTATCCATACATCCATCTGTCTATCCTTACATACATTCATTCATACATACATCCGTCTATACATACATACATACATTAAATACATCTATACATACATACATACATTAAATACATCTATACATACATGCATGCATACATTTGCCAAAATGTTTAATCTACTAGGGTCACAGGGAGGGTGGACTCTTCTCAAAGAGTCTGCTCATGTGGAAAGTTGATGTTTTGCTCGCAAATTATTCATTTTTCATTCACAAGGAAAAGTGACAAGTTGTAGACTTCCGTGTGGAAAGTTTGCAACATGCTTGCATCCACCATATTCCGTGTATTTTGTCAGCATTCATATCTTGTTCACACTAATAACGTGCGAATAAAAAGCGAATGGTTCGAGAACATAAAGTGGACAAAACGCTACTGATTTATGATGAGAGCTTTGTGATTTTTTCTTCAAACATCTGCAAACCAATCGCAAATTGTTGTTTTGTCTCGTGATTTACGTATTTAAGCCACGGTATATTCGCTTGCATGTGGATTCAAAACATCTTGATGCAAATTTAATAATTCGCCAAAAAATTCATCCACATCAACTGCTTTTCTATCGCACCTCTAGTGTGACCAGCCCCTAACCACCACACCACTGTGCCACCATTTCACTCATTCCTTCTTATCTAAAATTATACGATGTGTGTTTGTGTGTGAGCGAGTCAGTCAGCCAGCTATGAAGGAATTAATTATAATTTGTAAAGAGGATCCAAAAGATGCCGGAAAAACTAAAAGGTCCGCATGAGATTAAGGAAAAAAATTATAATCGCAGGATGTATTATATTTTGGACGATAATACTCACTCATTTCTGAACTGATTGATCCTATTAGGTTTACAGGGAGGATGTTGCCCATCTTAGCTGGCACTGGGTGAAGGCGTGGTACACCCTGAACGGGTTGCCAGGGACAACAAACACCCTGCTTAGGACTGTGGAAGGAAACAGGAGTTCCGGCAGGAAACCCACGCAAGCACGAAGAGAGCATGCAAACATAGAGCCCGGGACTCAAACCCAGGACCCGCTTTCTGTGAGGTGGATGTGCTAACCACTACACCACCATGCTGCCTTGGACAATAATAGAAATTAGGTATCTGTGAGGTGTTCGTGCGTTTGTGCTTTGTTCTCCCACACATGACTGCAATGTTTGAAATGGTGGATGTGTGTTTGTGAATAAGGAGGTAAAGCAGACGTTCATGAGCTGCCGTGATTGCACAGGTGTAGATTATGGCAGGGAGGATTAATGCACACAAAACATCCATTTTACCTGAAAGCGTGGTTCTAACAGCAGATAAAAGAAACGTGTAAGAGCTGTTATAATGGACCAGGTGCACGAGTGTGGGGGTGGAGGGTAGCTAGCACAAATAAAATGATTGTTTGACTGTTAGAGTTGGTGGAACTGCACCAAAAAAAAACACGACTCTTTATTTATTGGAGTATTTCTGTGAGGAGCTCATTTTAATAACATATTTCCAAAGTTTGTTCTTAATAGCTGTGATGGCCTGGCGAGCTGTCCAGGGTGTACCCCGCCCTCGCCCAAAGTCGGCTGAGATGGGTGCCAGCCTCCCCGCGACCCTAATTAGGAATAAACGGTTCAGAAAATGAATGAATGAATAAATGTTCTTAATAGTTTAATTGGTGCAACCAAAAGGTTTAGTAAAATAATATAAAAAGAGATATTTGATAGTGATGTAGTGGTTACACCCGCTCAGTGTCCGCCTCAAGGCTAGAAGGTCCTGGGTTCGAGTCTTGGGCTCACTGAAGGTATTTCACTTGAATTCAGTTTTGTTTGTATTGCACTCTTTAAAATTAACATTCCCACACGGCAGCTTTACTTAACACATTTATTTAAATATTTCTCTGTAAACCCTGCGCATCCCCAATGAGCACAGCCGGTGGAAGGAAACCTCCACCAGTCAACATGAGGAAGAAACCTTAAGAGGAATCAGACTCAAAAAGGGAAACCCATCCTCATTTGGATGAAACCAGATCAAAATACAAACCATGTAGCAGAAACTTCACTATAGTTTAACATGAGGTCTAGTGGGTTATTTTATAACTGTAATGGTAAGTGTAGTCCTAAATCATTTCAGTAAAGGAGTTTATATCACCAGCAGGGAAAATCATCTTCACAGTTTCTGAGTGTCAGCAGGAACGAGGGGCTTCTCAGATGTGAACTCCAACCAGTAGTGGCACATCAGGACGGATCACAGGATTCAGAGAGCAGAAGGATCAGGATCACTGGTATCTCAGAAGTAGCATGTGTACCTCAACAAAAACACACACAAAGAGAGGGGGGTGGGGTTGTTTGTTAGGTATGCTCTTAACAGTGTAAGGGGTAACAAAGAGAATTTATTAGTGCTGAGTGCAAGCAGGGACTCTGACATGACTGACTATAACATCATAACTAAAAAGAGAGAACCAGAAGGAAGGCAGGCATTAATGCACACTGGGATATAAGCCGTCATTTCTGTGTGGAGTTTGCATGCACTCCGAGTGCATCTGTGGGTTTCCTCCGTGGCCTCTGGTTTCCTCCCACATGCACATTAGGCTAATTGGCTGTTCTAAATTGCCCCTGTGTGTGCGGTGTGTATGGTTGTGTGTGTTCTGTGATGGAACGTGTAAGCCCGGGTGTAAGCCCGCCTTTACCAAGTGTTGGTTGAGGTAGGCTTCGGCCTCCCCGCGACCCTAATAGGGCTAGAGAGCTGATGAGAGACTGTCCTGCCGGTTCTCTCCCTTTTTTCCCCTCCATGTGTGAACTGGCTCGAACTGAAGCCCATGTAAGAGACCTCCTGACATTGGTTGTATATGAGCGCCATCTTGTGGACTGTTGGTGAAATGGCGAGGCCTAATTCTTCATACTGTTAGCACACATGGAATAATGCCTGCTGTTAGCCTGGGCTTTAGCTAGCGTCAGTACAAAACAAATCACTAACAGCCCATATTACCTCCTGCATGTGTTCTGAGAGGCTGTAACAGAAAGAAGCTGCACTATTTGAGAGGACTGCAGGCAGAATGAGTTGGCTGTGTGTTTACTGAAACGGCGAGCTGTGAACGTGGTCTGTGGTTCAATCCGCCGCCGTGGTTCTGCTAGTGACGGTAAAGTTCCATTCAGTTTTGTTTAGCCTTCTCATCATCAGCTGTAACTATTTTACACAGAAATGACTTCAGTGTGCGTCCAAATTTAAATTTGGGGAGTGTAAATTGTAAAACAGTGCAGCATGCAGTAACTGAAGTAAGGCTGTTTTGTTATGTTGTATTAAATTGTCTGAAGTAAAATGCTAGCTGAACGCTTAGCAAGCGGCTAAGCTAAGGCCTCAGGCTGTCCCCGAGATTTCCTGAGAGGCTTGGCCGCTGAGAGAGCACGTTATTTCGGCTTAAACACAAGGAGTAATATATGCTAAACCTTTAAGGGTAGAAGCATGGCTCAGGTGTAAGGTTATTTTAGTATTGTTGTGGTGCACAAATAAAAGGTAAAACATCGAGACTTTAGGTTTAAACATGTTCATTTTTAATTTTATTCGCTTTTATGTTTGCAGAGCAAGCAGACTGTAATCAGGTAATAATTAGCATGCTAGCTAATCTTGATAAACAAGCTGTATTTCTAAAAAAATGTTCAGGGTCAGTGTCAGGGCCATGAAGGTTTCTAAATAACAACACGAGCATTTTATTTCTGTTTCCTAAACTGTGTTTTATTGTTTATTTCTTTATTCCAGTCTAAAGGAGAGTGTGCTCATCTTTAACTTCATATTTAACTCAAGTTCTTCCAGGATGTCAGGAATGAAAAGGAAACTGGAGGATAATGATCCAGACTATGAGGACATCACCCAGGTGCAGGAGAACAAGAGGAGCAAAGTACTGGAACAGAACGGTAAGCCTTGTCATTTCCCACGCCGGTTGGGTTCAGTGTGGAGGGTGAGGGGTTTCTGTGGATGATCATTGCCATGGAGGTGTTTCTCAGGGGTCGGAGTGTAACAGGTGGAGCAGTCTTGCACGGAGAGAAAGGTGTGTTCCGGAGTGATCGTCTCATTCCCGTCTGCCCCCAGAGGACTTCTGATCAACCCACTCACTCCTGTAGTTATGAATCAGTCGGCCGTAGCATAAAAGCACCGATAGATGAGTTATATGATTAATAAGATAATATCATGCAGAGAAGGTAGTTGCTGGTGTTCCATCAAGGCGACTTCGATTCAGTGACATCCACCTTGTCTGAGCTACGTAATTGTTTTAGTATAAATATACTACATGCAAACATAAGCAAAAACACTAAAATGAGATTTTTATGGTTTATTTTTTAAAATTCTGATAGATTGCACAGATGAGCTGGTGTGCGGCTACGAGCTGCGTAATGGTGTCTCTTTAAACACAATTCATGGTTCACACAAAAGGGTCATTCCATGACCGTTCACCTAGAGGTTCCCAGGGTAATATTGCAGGCTAGAACCCGTTTGTCGGCCCGCGACTTGCAATTTCCCATTTTAGGCATTTTTGAAAGCTTGTAACTCCCCTAACAATTACTGTATAGGGCTGAAACTTTGTATAGTAACAGAACTAGTCTGCGATCTTTAAATGAACATCTCTCAGAAAGTTTTTGAACTAGGACCTTGAAGTTTTGCTTGGTCCCACAGGAGCACAGTCCGGCTAGTATTTATCTCTGCTTAGATTTTAAAAATCTCACAGTGTCACTGCTTCCGTGAGAACAGACTTAAAGCCAGTCCTCTGTTTCGCACTGACAGTATGGCATTATTTATGTGAGCAAGAGAGAGACAGAGAGAGAAATAATCTGGTGGGAAATAAGTGAAAACAGGATCAAAGGTTTCTCATCCATGTTCCACAGCATGACATACAAAATTGTTAAAAGAAAGATGATGTTAGATCCCAAAATGTTGAATTGTTGTCATATTTTTTTGTGGAAAAAGTAATAATTTGCCAAAGTTAAGCTGATGGAATCATGGTTGAATTACACTGGTAAACAAATTTTTAGAAGTTGTCTGCTTCAGAAACAAAATGTGCTATATGTTATGGATTTTGGGATGCGGGATTAATACAGTAATTGCGGGATTAATACAGTATATCCAAAAAAAAAATGTAAACAAAAAAATAAATGTTATAAAAAATTGTTTTTTTTAAGCACGTGATGCTACAATACAGAAGATCGAAGCAATTATCAGAGACCAGTTTGCCCTGGAGATGAAGAACAAGGAACATGAGATTGAGGTCATCGGCCAGGTGAGACCTATATGTTCTTTAAATCAATCAGACGTTACTGGTACAGTATTTTTCATACAACCACGTGTAGCACAAAGTGCTTTACATATAACATTATACAAAAACAAGCAGAGGAAACCTCACCCCCTCCACTCACACACACTCACGCACTTAACAGATACACACTTAAGAGCAGCAGAGGCTTAAAAAACATTAAAAACTGAGGAAGCTCTGTCTTACTCTCAGGAATTTGTAGTGAGGAAACATGAGTGCCTGGATACAACCACATAAATAAAAATAACTTACTGAATCAATAATTAATCCTTAAACAGGCAACGTGCAGCAGGAGATACTACAGATGTTCGCTCTGTTTATTACCTTAATGAGGCAACGTATACTGGGAGATACAACTCAAAAAATCCAAAAAATACAAGATATTTAAAAAGTAACAATAAGTAAACAAAAAAGTATGTTTTGCTTGGATCTCAAATCGAAGAATAATATTTTTTTTTAATTTATTTTTAAATTGAGCCAGTTTAAGGGTTAAATAAAGAAGTAAATAAAATTACATTTTTGAAATAATCAAAATATGACAACTTTAAAAAAATGGAATCCAGAGTTTAAAATTGACATTAAAGTAGTACAAAAACATTACCAAAAATTTAACAATAAAATAGCATAAATACGCGAAGAGACTGAACAATTAAAGTAAACAAGTGAAAGAATCGAACATTAAAATCTTTATATAAAACTTAAAGGCTACCTGTGGTGAATTATCAGCATCAGCGGATCCTTCCGGCAACATCAGTCTATGTCCGATTTTAAAGTGGGCGCGACTGTTAAAACACTAGGCATGCTCAATGAGACATGTTGCCTTTATGATTGGCTGTTCCAGCCTGGAAGTGGCAGGAACTCGTTGGATTGGCTGGGCTATGTCACTGACCAGGTGCATCGTAAGACATTATTCCTACCATGGTCCTGGGCTCGGTGACTGTGTTTCTGTGTGGAGTTTGCATGCTCTCCCTGTGTATGCGTGAATTTCCTCTGGGTACTCTGGTTTCCTCCCACGGTCCAAAGACAAGCGGAGTAAGCTAATGGGCACTTGGGTATGAGTCTGAATGTGAATGGTTGTGTGTGTGTTGGCTCTGTGATGGTCTAGTGAGCTATTCAGGGTGTACCCCACCCTCGCTCAGTGTTGGCTGAGATAGTCTCCAGCCTCTTGGCGACCCTAATAGGATTAAGAGGTTAATGTCTAAAATGCAATTAAAAGGTCAGTGATTGCCTCTGAGTCATGGAACACATTATCTGAAATTCAGCTGATGATTCATAATGTAGTTATAACCATTTTGTCACACCTTAAACAACTGCCGTAAGAAATAAAGCAATATTTTATCAGCTGTTCTTTTTTTCTCTGTAGCGTCTGAATGAGGCGAGGAGGATGATGGACAAGCTGAGAGCCTGCATTGTGGCCAGTTACTACACCAACGCTGGTCTCACTAAGGTTTCTGAGGTACAACTGCACTTGCTTGATATAACGTCGGGGGGTGAAAGGAATTTTATTCAAGTTTTTTTAATATGAATTTACTTACGGTGTACATCAGTCTGTGGCGGTCCACATATGTAACATTTCTAATACCCTATCACACACTGGCATTTCAGGCTTGCGTGCATACATTGTATCAGGATTCATGGCACTAAGAAATAAACATCACAGCAGTTCTAGCTTGTGTAGCTAATACTGTTAAATGCGTAACACGATCTCCTTATATGGAAGGGTGCAGTGTTTTTAAGTCTGCACTTAAAAATCTATAGCACGTACATATGTGGCAGCTTTTGACATTGCATGAACACCTGTTACGCAGTGTGAACGGTTTAACTGATGGTAAGCATGTCATCTAAGCTGTGTGTGTGAGGGAATTCTCACATTGTGCAGTACGGTTATGTGTGTTGAGGGGGATTGTGGCGAACACTCGGTCCTGACTCATCATGCCTGAAATCTGTGCTCGCCCCTGAAACCATTTTTTGTCTGTGATTTGGGATGTGAATCTGTCAACTGCTCTGGAACAAATAAGAGTGCAGCATGCCCAACCCCCTTTTATACCCACCTGTGAACGGCATCACCGCATCATCTGTACAGCAGCATCACCAAACGGATACGCCGCCGCAACACATTGTACACCACATATGCCTCAGTGTGCCGTAAACTTATGTACCTTTTAACCCCTCACAAATCCCAGATACCCCACAGAAACATCACACATATGCCAAGTATGTCACAGGACTTTCATTTTGGATAAATGTACCTTATTTCTTGGTGTTTAATCCATGTGAATAATTTATATATTTTTTAAGAATACATTGTTTACCTGGCAAGGTACAATACCGTGTAATAGCATTATATACAAAGTTTCACATAAGCGATCACTCAGGCTCAGGGGTTCCAGCACTTGCACTTTCATTCTTATCTATTAATTGTCAGTTCAAGGCTCTCAGCTGTTTGGGTTTTTTCTGGGGTGCATATCTACAGTAGGGTCGAAGCTCCAGTGTTAGTGACATGTTACATGTCAGTGTCTAGACAATTCTGGTGATGTGTACTTTTAAAATATCAGTGCTTGTCTTGTAAACCTTACTGTTACATTGTTCGTATTTAATTAATTAATTTTACAGTTTCAGAGTCCCAAGTCTAAAATGTGGTTCCTTGTATGTTGGTCTCCTCCATATTATGATCATAAAGATCACAATGTGTTACAGCAGAACATTGACTCTAATTCTTTATGGAAATGTTCCATTATAGGTTATATAAAGAGAAAATGTCATTAAATCTTTAATAATTATGAAACACTCTTTTTTTTTTTTTTCCTCCTGAAGTCCTCAATGACTGATTTGAATCATCCAGCTATAAAGCGCTTCCTGGAGTCCCCATCTCGCTCGTCATCACCTTTAAACCAGGGTTCTGAAGCACCGTCTGTAGGCCACTCTGAGACCGAGTCCCTGAGTCAGCCAGCAGAACCAGGAGAGAGAGACACTCAGGGCTGGAAAGACGAAGAACTCCGGCTGCTGGAACGCCGACCGGGACGCAATACAGGCAAGGTGAGCTCACTGAGGTCCGGTATATACCAGTATCTGTGCGTGATAGAAAAGATTCTTCTCTGATCTATATTTTTGTCTACCAACCTGTTTTATGATTTAAAGACAAAATAAATTTAAGAAGAAATGGCTGTTGTGCATGCACAGAAAAGGCACGTTTTATTTGTTTGGTTTTTTGTTTACACCAGACCGCTTGGCGTGAGCAGTTGTGTTCAGGGTTCTTGGGGGTTTCGTGTTGTTAAAGAGCAAATTAGTATTAAATGAAAGTCCATGTTATGAGAAACATACCACGGCATGTAAAACCATCAGTTTAACAGATCTGAGAAGATTTTCACACGGTATTAACCCTGTATTATTCTGTTCAGGGCTGTAGATTTATTTATTCTTCCTTTAAGATTTAAAGTTGAATGGTTGAAACTTCACAGAGAATAAATAATTCTTTTAAGAATTATTGTGTATAACAAGATACATTACAATTTTGATGTGAAAATTAGGAACCTTAGCAGATCAGGCCATTCCTCCCAACTGGATGGAAGAGCAAGTAGGAAACTGGCCAGAGAGGATAATAAGAGGCCTATGCTAACTTTGAAGCAGTTACAGGAAAGAGAGTGAGTGGTTATTGTGTGCATGTGACAACATCAGCAGTGCTTTACACTTAAGGCTTGTATCGGAGGGTTTCAATAAAAGGGTTGCAGCAGGCACTGGGGCAATTGTCAAGACCAAAGGAAAAATGGATGGGGCAAAATGCTGCTGCCATCTGCCAGAAAGTTCCCAATGGGAAGAAGGTTCACCTTCCAACATGACAGTGACCCAGAGTTGCCCCCGTGGTGTCTAAAGGAAAAAAAGGTGAATGTCCTTGCATGGCCTCATCAGAGCCCAGACTTGAAGATTGCAGTCGACCCACATTACCATCCAATCTGAACATTTTTCTCAACTGTTGCTATTATATCTTTCACGTGGATGTTAAGTGTTCAGTAAATACAGCTGGAAAAAAATTGCTTGTGTTTTTCTTCATTTACAAAACAGGCTACAAAACAACAAAATATGAATGTGTATATACACATGCATATATGCAGGTACAATTCTTAATGTTTTTTTTTTGTTTGGTATATCTATCTGCACAGGACACATTTGGTGTACCATCATCTATCGACCAACATGTCGTATTCCACACTACAGGAGAAGAGGCATCGCGACTCTATGTGAAGAAAACCATTGTTGTTGGCAACGTTTCAAAGTACAGCACATGTTTTTTTGTCTTTGCTTGGTGTTCCTGGTGTTAATGCTTGATATTCTGATTGATCTTGCTAACCTCATTGCTTCAATCTCTGCTTTTAAGTACAGAGTTCTTGATAATATTTACCATTCACTAATTCCTCATCTGTTTGCAGAAAAATCATATCGACTATAACTTATTTTAATCCCAACAGTTGAAGCAATGTAGAAAGCTGGGTAATCACTGCTGATAACTATGAACAACACAAGTATTCAAATCTTGAGAGGTTTTGGAGTTACTATGAAGAAAAATCTATATTACAGCAAATTTTTTTTTGATGATTCTACTAAGAACACTAACACATTCGCCAAACAGCTTAATCCAACTAGCGTCACAGGGAGGCTGGAGCCTGTCTTAGCCAACACGGGGTGAACAGCTCACCAGATCATCACAGGGCAAGCACACAATTAGTAACAGTCAGTTAGTCTACCATGCATGTCTTTGAACTGTGGGAGGAAACTGGATAACCCAGAGGAAACCCACGCAAACACGGAAAGAGCATGTAAACTCCACACAGGAGTGCCCAGGACCACCTTCTTTTTCTTTTTTTCTTTTTTTTATTCAGACGTGCTGATCCATTTGTAAAATTTCCTGTCTCTGTGTGTCTCAGGTACATAGCTCCTGATAAAAGAGAAGAGAATGACCAGTCCACTCATAAGTGGATGGTGTATGTCCGAGGTTCAAGGAAAGAGCCCAGCATCGACCATTTTGTGAAGAAGGTTTGGTTTTTCCTGCACCCCAGCTATAAACCCAATGACCTGGTGGAGGTCAGGTAGGTGTATGAGCAATACAGTGGGTCGCAATTGTTACTGAAAATAGGTTTTCACCCAGTGCGCTTAAATGTTACCTGATCTCGGAAACCGAGTTGGAAGTCACAAGTAACACCTCTTTGATACACTGTAATATATTGAAGTACTGAATTTTTTTCTCTCTGATTTGATAGATGATCTACTAATCTATCATTTCCCACATATGATATTGGCCCCACATGAAAAAAGTTTGTCGCTCTTTGCTGATGAAAAACATAAACAATTTCATCTGTCCTTCTGATAATTTTTTTTTTCATTTTAAATTTTTTGCTTGTTTGTTTTTTGTTTAATTATTCAAAACCGAACAATCTGGAATTAATACTGACTGCGTCATCAGTATTACACAGTACACAGCGCTATCAAGGTTGCTTCTTAGCTTCAGAACAAGGCTGTATTTACACACATGTACAAGTGCATGGCCGCTTTTCACTCTGTATTTGTACCTAGATTGAAATCAACATGTATATTTTAACAGGCTTTTTAGTCTTGTTGGTAGTGAGATAAATTCAAGTTACATACTACATGTACTGATGGGGCTTGTGCTCTCTTGTTCTTAGATGTTGTGTTCTGTTCAGATTTCCCTGATGGTCCAGTTCCCATATAAAAAAACTGTTGAATTTCAGGCCGTGTGTAATCCTGTTCTTAATTACCCTTACCTCATGTTGTACTTTCTGTCCTTGTGAGGTGGTACAGATAATTGAAGTTTAATAAATTGAATTTAAATTTGAATTCTGATGACATCTTCCTTTTCTCTTGAAATTATGGTTAAGTGAACATTTACTGTATGAATGTGTACCTGCTGAGAGAATTACTGTGTGTGTGTGTGTGTGTGTGTGTGTGTGTGTGTCCGTTCATCCGTCCGTCTACACGTACCTGAAGTGAACCCCCGTTTCATCTAACTCGGCGGGGCTGGGGTGAGTTTCCAGTGCGTGTCCAGATCCACTTTAAAGACCAGCGGAACAAACGCATTGATATCATCCATAATCTAAAGGTCAGAGTTCTTATTGAATCATGTTTCTCTCACTAACACTCTCTCGCACTCTCTGACTCTTAAGCTTCTTTGTCTTCCTGTTTCTTTTAATTATTTTGCTCATTCAGATATTCTTGAAAACTAATCAAGAGTTGTAGAATTTTTTTTTACTTTCTATTTAGTTGCTAAAGTGACAGAAATACTTCCAAACTGTCCTGTTACACAAAAACGTTTTTTTTTTTTAAATTGCAATCTGCAAAAATCTGTTTGATAGTTGCATTTTGTAGTTTGAAAAGACTGATGTTATGAGATCAAGAATAGGATGTGAATTTGTCAGTTCATATAAGGCGAATTAACGGCAATAATAGCAGTATACAGCTATGTATACTTTACTTGCATGTAAATAACGAATGGTATAACCCATCATTTATTTATATGCAAATTAATTCCGTATTTACCGTTGCATACATGTGAGTCATGTGTGACTTTTTGCCGTGCTCAGAGGAAACCCATGCAAGCACAGGGAGTACATGCAAACAAGACCTGGGACTCAAACAGCAAAGGTTCTAACCACTACACCACCATGCTGCCCCATATATACTACATTATGTAAATCATTTTCTTTTTTCTTTTTGTAACTTTGAGCTTATTTTTTCACTTTGTGGACACAGTTGCGTTTGACACTAGCGTCGATATAGTGGAGAAATATATAGTTATGTAATGACATGGCTGTGTGCTGATTCTCTATCCTGTGCTTAGAGTGTGCTCAAAATGAACTAACAGTAGTACCAGTCCAGAAATAAAACACAGTTCACTCTGGTGGAAAAGGGGCACCAGAGGAAAGTCCTGTCTGTCCTGTTTCATGTCTGAGTTGCTATAAGCCCACAATTGTCTAGTGTTACTCTTATTAATAGGTGGAAGAGTACACTGTCCCCCTGACCCTGTGGGTACCCCAGCTCAGATGGCTCTACCATCTTTTGGGATTCACAGTGATTTGATGTTGCAAAAAATGTTGAATACTTTATTAGCAAAAATGTAAAGATGAACTGTTTGTTTTTTTGTATCATAACAGCTGGACAGGACCTACACAGGGCTGCAGACTCTGGGAGCAGAGACGGTGAGAGATCACTCAGGAATATCACACAATCATCATGCTTAATTTAATACATTAAAAACACTCCTTTTAAACCTTGAATGTCATGTTACCTACAATTTTATCTCTTTGTTCCTCGTTTCTGTTTCAGTCTGTCAGTGGAATACTAGCTGGATCTTTATAGTTTCAATATTATATCAAATTCTCAAAAGTTCTTATTTGTAAATTCTTCTAATACAGCACGTCTTGTCCGTGATGCAACATTTTGCTCGATTATTCAAACAGATTATGTTTAAAAATGATTATACCTTTATACACTGATGTGAACCTGCTGGCAATAAAACTGCCTTCAATTTTGTAACTGTCTTATGTTAGTTTTATGCTAACGTATGAAAATAGTATAAAAAGATATAAAATTGGGTCAACTTTTTTGCTTATTCACAGTGACCTTCCGGATCTTTCAGTTTAGTTGGAAATGAGAAGGGAATGAATGGGGGAATCACACGTTCATCGCAGTTATATCTGTGAATGGCACAAATTTCCTCTTTAAAAGCATTCCGTTGGTGTGTACCGTTGATGCACCCCTGCACAGAACAATGCTGGTCTTGGCATGTTGCCTTAATATGACTTAAAGCAGTGTAATATCTGTAAATAGATTGTCATCACAATACATTAGCATTGTTCATATGCTCGCGTTTACATCAGTGAGTAGCCGTGATCTTTGACTCGAGCACTGCACACATGCGTACTGCTAGTGCCGATCTAGCTTATTCTTATAAACTGCTGCAGTGTAGCATTTAAGGGGTTCATAAGGGTCAGCCGTGGTATAATAGTTCAAGAAAAGCGGCTTTGGGACTGAACCAGCAGGGTAAATGTGTGGTGGCGAAGGAGTGAGCTGCACCTTCCCTTCCTCCATATTTATGGATGGCTAGAGTGCTCTTGAGCAAGGCACCTAACCCCCAACTGCTCTCTGGGTGCTGCAGTGTGTGGCAGCCCACCTCTCCAAGTGTGTGTGTGTGTGTGCGTGTGCGTGTGCGCTTACTGTTTGTGTGTATTCTCAATTTGGATGGGTTAAATGCAGAAGCTAAAATTTCCCTTGCAGAGTTAATTCAGTATAAAATAAATTAAAAAGAAAAGAAATGCAATTCAATATTCTATTACATATGATAACTCCTGCTCACTTAGTAAGAGGGTAGTGTTAATGCACAGATCTTTCTGGTCTTCCTCTTGATTGTACAGAGATGGTTAATTGTTATAACCACTAATGTATGTTTTTACTGACGTATGTACAGTATATTTAAAATAATTCCGAGTTCATATCAGGAAGTTTGATGTTTTGGCTGCTTGATGGTGATGGTTTGATTCATGTAGGTGGTGGATATTGAGTTGCACAGAAACTCCCTGGGTGAAGACTTCATCCCCTTCCCTTCTTCCTTCTCCTCATCACCACCATCCTCCTCTCACCTGGCGAGTGTAGCCTTGGCTGGAAAATCTGCAACTCCAAATTCCCAGAATTCCTGCCGTGCTGGGTCACCTTCCCAGCTGTCTCCTGATTCTAGCTCAGAGAAAGGTAGGGTAACTAAAAGTCAACCCAAAAGGGATTTTATTAATTCATTGTTAATCTTAAAATAACTAAAAAAGTGCAAGTAAAAGATTTAAGATTTTTACTGACCAACTTAATTGTATTTTGTAAAACAAAATTAGAATTTGATACCTGCTATAAACTTAGCAAAAATTGAGAGTTAAAATAAGAGAAGTTTAGAGAGGTAATAGTCCTAAAGTAATGAGTAAAAGTGAGATACTGGGTAATTGGGTTAGTAACGTGATTGGCTATGGAAATAGGATCCACCAAAGGCTCAGTCTTTTTAAGAAAGGAAGGGTGTTGGCTCAAGTCTTTGTGGCAAATTTCTCAATGTTCGAGTGCAGAGAGTTTAGATTTTTCAGCATCTGCAGTGCATAATATTGTGAAAAGATTCAGGAAATGTGGATATCTCAATGCGTAAAGGGCAGGGTCCAGAACTCCTGTTGGACTGTCGAGCCCTCAGACGGCTCTGCCTGAGAAATGAGCACACTACGGTCATAAATATAGCTACACGAGGTCAGGAGTGCATCAGAAAACCACTGTCACATAACGCGGTCCACTGCAGAATCCAGAAATGCAACCTGAAACTGTATTACACAAGGAGGAAGCCGTACATCAGTTCTGCACAAGAACTCATCCAAGCTCTCTGGCCCCAGGCTCATCTCAGATAGTCAGTGGAATCATGTGCGGTGGTCGGATGAGTACACTTTTCAGTTTGTTTTGGAGAAAAACAGATGTCGAGTTCCTCGGAAACAACCATCTAGATTGTTGTCAGTGAAAGGTGTGATCTGTGATGGTATGTGGGTGCATCCATGTCCACGGCATGGGGAGTTTGTGTGTGTGTGTGTGTGTGTGTGTGTGTGTGTGTGTGTGTGTGTGTGTGTGTGTGTGTGTGTACACCATTGATGTGGAAGTATATGTTGGGATTTTTGAAAGATACGCTGGGGCTCCCGAGTGGCGCATGAACATGGCACCTCTGTTGTTGAGTTTGAATTCAGGTTTGATACATGCAGCTCTCCGTGGCTGGGTGCTGAGCTCTCTGGGAAGGGAGCAGTGGCAAGCGCTTGCTCATGCAGTCATGGGGGATTATTGTGCTTTCCCTCCGATGTGTGTTACACTGCCCCTGAATATTCATCCGCAGCAGTTCGAAAATGTGCAGCATCATGTGACTCAGAGGAAGCATGTGGTCCCATGTGATGGGGTGGCATGCATTATGGGTGGGAATTGGTTGTGAGTGAATTAGTGGAGAAAGAATATCCAAAAAAGAGAGGAGGAGAGGAGAAATATGTTGCCATCAGAGCAGCGTCTCTTCCCAGCATGTCCATGTTTATTTCAGCAGGACGGTACCAAGCCTCCTCATGTAAGTCCAGACCTGTATCCTATTGAAAATGTATAGCTGTAATTAAAAGGAAAGATGATGTTTTAGATCAGCTGTAAGATAGATTTAGGCTTTAAAGTAATTTGCAGTAACTTAGTCAACAAACAAGTTAATTTCTATTTATTATAAAGTGCTCATTTAGAGTTGTTTTAGAATCTGAGGGCAGACAGTAAAAATCCCCATTATGCCGAGTTTATTTCAGGTTTAGTAATTGTATTGAAATCATGAATACGTAGCTGATTTCTGGAGGGAAGAGTTGTTGTATAAATCCTGTATTTGTTATTTTCTCTTCCTCCGAGGTGTGAAGAGCGAGTCGGTGCGATCATCATGTTCTGAACGAACTGGGTCACAAGCCAAATGTTTTGAAAAACGCACTCAGTGCAGTGATATCAGCTCAGCATTTCAGCCAATCACAGCCAGCTGCAAGATCATGCCCCACGGACAGACACCCAGTCCTACCGAGTCACCTGGAAAATCCTTTCAGCCAATCACCATGAGCTGCAAGATTGTCTCTGGTGAGGCATGTGATGAGTATATGTGCCCATCTAGTAAAAGCAGAACCTTTTGCTGCTGCTTTTTGTATTATGATGCGCACAGACACACCAATACACACAAAATGTATGTATATGTTCATGTACATACAGATTGCTCAGTCAAAACAAAAACACCACCTGAGTTGTCTGCAGCTAGGCATCCCCCTAGGCATGTGTTCTGAATCCCTTCCATCAGATCCAGCAGTAACAATAGCTCTTTTGTGGGATCAGACCAGACATACTCGCCATGTTCATCAGTCAGACTTAGGCACCCATGATACTCTTGCATGTTCATTGGTTGTCCGTTTTTGGACCACCCTTGGTAGGTACTTTCTGGCTTTACTGGCAGAGGGATAAACTGAGTGTAAGGTTGGTTTCATCCTACAAATTTGAAAAGACGGCAGTTCCTAAGAATAAGGTTAAGTAGAAAATATTGGGAACAACAAACTTGTAGACTGGCAGAAGGTTGACAGCTTGGCATGCTCTTCTGGGCACGGTTGAAGTTATGCAAAGCTTTTAAAAAAATAAAAAGGTTCTTCATCAATAAGAAGCATAGAAGGACCAGACTGAAATTTGCTCTTAAGACCTTAAGAATTAAGAGGAATGGAGTAAGGTGGATTAGGTTCTCCAGCCAGGTCAGTCAAGGTGGGGATAGAGGACCACAAAGTCAACACCCTATCAACCAGCCATCATAAAAAAGCTGTGCAAATTGTATTTTTGCGACAGGAGTGGCCTTAAGTCAACCATGGGCAATGAAAAAAACTCATGGCTAAAAACAGTAAAAAAGAAACCTGTCTTTTATTGCGTAGGTTCTGATATTCACCAAATGGCTTTATCCTATCAAGGAATGAACTCCACCGAACCTTGGAGGGTATGTTGTGGTATCAGGTGGCACCAAGCAGTTCACAGCACATTCTTAATTTTCTGATGGTTGCAAAGTGCAGCCTGCATGGTTTGTAGTTCTTTGTCCAGCACATCCCTCAGTTCAGCAATTTCATCAGCCAGTTTTGTACAGTTGTACAGAACAGTTTTTGCAGTATGGCAGGGTGGACCCAGGGGGGTCATCCTGCTGAACGAGGCTACTGCTGTTGGAGAACACCATTCCTATGAAGAAGTATAATTGGTCTGCAGTAGTGTTTAGGTAGATAAAAGTTGTCATGTAACATCTACCTGAATTCTAGTACCCAACAGCTCCCAGCAGAAGAGCACACCCTCAGAGATCTTGTGGAGTCCATGCCTTGATGGGTTAGAGCTGC
>JAOUQZ010000022.1:8568138-8619478 GCA_028564935.1 Neosilurus hyrtlii
CTCACTCACTCTCTCTGTCTCACTCTCTCACTCACTCGCTCTCTCTGTCTCACTCTCTTACTCACTCACTCTCTCTGCACCCTCCTGTCTCTCTTTGCCCCCCCTCACTTTCTCTCTCTCTCTCTCTCTCTCGCTCTCTCTCTCTCTCACACACACTCACACACACACACACCCCTGTCTCTGATGAAAGCTAATGCATGTGCTTTCAGGTGACTAATCCATTCTGTGCATTATGTAACTTTAATACTTATTTGTAATTCTACTCATCTCTTGGTGTTATGATAAGTCTGTTCAGGCTACATTGTGTCCCAAAACACTCAGTACATGGGGGAGATCAAAATGGTTTTTTTAATGCAAATATAAATGTTTACAACATGTACTTTACATGATTGCCATTTAATAATTGTACTTCAAATGGATTCTGGTGGGTTGTAGCCATGAGTGTGATGTCAGTAGGTTGCTCTTCAGGCTGTCTGAAAATAATAAATATAAAAACTGATTCTAAAAATATTGAAGCAGATTTTAACGATTATAACGTGCTAATATTTGTCAGTTAGAACATATATAAAATATACTTCCTCAAATCTATATTTGTTATTCTTTAGGGTTGTTTCGATCCAGTTCTTTTGTAAGTTTTAAACTGATTTCTGAGAATACAGACTAGGGGAAAATACCAAAGTACTGTGTGGAACCAAATATTCTGAGGAGGATGCAGCATGATTACATAATCCAAAGAGCACGAGCCAAACCACATGTGTGTAACTTGTACTTGCTTTATGATTTAAAGCTTCAGTTAAATCAGTGGAACCGTGTTAATGTTTAACTGATTAGCAATTTCAGGTAGATTTGGTACTGGTTTAAGTTCCTTTAAAACTGCCTGAGGTGTCATGGTGTGCACTTTGATTGGCAGGTGGTTGGTGGCTCCCAGGGCTCTCAGGTGAAGCTATCTGATGGATCGTTGAAGACAGTGACAGCTGCACACCTGTCCAAATCGGGCAGTACCACTTTGAGGATGACGGGGGGGATCATCACTGCCACTACTTCAAGTTCACCTGCAGCTACCTCCAGTTCTCTGCAGGTGGATATACGTCCATGGATTGGATGTGTGTTCTGTGTGTGTTTTTTTTTGTTTGTTTGTTTGTTTTTTTTTTTTATCGTATGGTTCCAAACATCAGGGCTTTCGGTTTAAGTGAAGGATAGTGGAAAAAGGTTATTATAAAAGAGAAGGCACTAGAGAGTACTACAGTAGTTTTACTGTTCATATGTATAAAGCACTTTAATCTAGTCAGTCCTTTGTTTTAGTGATGGGTGTTTTCTGTTGCTTTTATCCGTCCATTTATTCCATTCGTTCAATTGCTCACTCACTTTCTTTTCTATGTTTCACCCTCCAGGCTGCAGAGGGAGCCGGAGTGTCGTCTGCCCCCTCAAGTGCTAAAGCAGCTACACAGCACTCTGTACTGATGGCAGCCAATCAGGCTGCAGTAATCAGTGCTGCTAAGAGTGCTAGCTCAGCAGCTAACGTGGCAAAAAACACTGGCACTGTTGTAACAGTTTCCAAAAGCATGAATATGCCACTCATCAGCCTGTCAAAGGGGGCAGGCGCAGCGGTGGTCAGTGTTCCCAAAAGCGCCAGTCCCTCATTGGTTAGTGCTGGCTCTCTAGTGGGAGGAGCTACGGTCAGTGGGAAGACTGCAGCTGCAATTTCAGGTGACTGACTTTATTTTAGCATCAGCTCATTAAGTGTACAGGTGAGTGAGATTCAAATTATAGGAAAAAAAATAGAAAACAGACTTTAACAAGGCAGCCAGGATTATTACTATGAAAAATAAAATTTTTAATTAAATTAAAGTTTACAGCACACTCAACGTTAACTACTTCTAAAAACCCTTCGTTTAAAAGTGTGTGTGTAACATCTTACAGGAATGTTAAAGTTACACTCTGGGCAGTCGGGATCACAACAGACAGTGCTGACGATTCCAGCTAACCAACTTAAACAACTCAGCATCAGTGGCTCCTCCACAGGTCTGCAGACCATCCTGATGCCTGTAGGAAAAGGTGAAGCAATCTCTCTTACATTGATATGTAATATGGGTTCTATAGCCATATATGAGCCATATGAGTTCTATAGCCATGTGATATTTGCATGCAAGACAAGCACTTGGACTTTATTACCAATGCCCTCCTTTCACCCTGAGAATGCCCGATCCTGTCTGATCTCGGAAGCCAAGCAGGGCCGGGCCTGGTAGTACTCGGATGGGAGACTGCATGGGAATACCAGCTGCTGTGGAGGGTTAGGGAAAGACCTGGCAACCTACCCTGTAAAAAATCTGCCAAGCGAATTATAAGAATAGAGCCTTGAAGAGTCAGAATCGACTGAAGGTACAAGAGCACCACTACCACTGCAGTTATCAAAATAAGACTTAGTGTATGTCACCTTCAGTGTGTTGGCTGTCCAACTCCAGGAAAGCAGCCTCATAACTTGTTCATTAATACATGCACAAACCAGTGGCGGGCTATAAAGGCCAGCAAATCCTTCTCTGCTGGCCCAAACAGAAGCACCTACCCACATTTACAACTTAAATTCTAGTATTTTTTTTCATGAAATTGTATTAATTTATTCCCAACAAGTCTATTCTCCTCGTTTCGTAGCGTGCCTCTTGGCTGCACTGCTTCCAGTACATGTATGTGCATGTTAGATTTTTTTGTCCAATCACATTTCATCTTCTATGTGGTGCCATGTCAACCTAACCCACCCAAGGCCTTCAGAATCAGTAGTGCCGATCGATGTCACCTAAACTATATTAGCGATAGTGCTGTTTCTTTATCCAATTAGATTTCAAATTTGCCTCAAAGGGCCAGCTAGCTGGCGCACAATAAAGTCAGCATTTTTCGTCCTCTGGTTGGTTGGTCAGTGCAAAACTGTAGTCTTCCTGCCCAAGGAAAGTAGGATGAATTTTGTCTATAAATAATCAGCATCTCTGGTGAGTATGGTGCATTTTATTTAAATGTTTTTGTGATGTTATTTGATAAATATTAAATCTGAAGCTTCAGATGTTGTAGTGTAGAGGTTTGGAGTTGTCTGAACCCTTTATCACCAAGCCGTTACATTTACACTTGTTACATTTGGCTGAGCACCAAATTTACAGACAGCTTCCACCTGTGATCATTGGCGGAAATTAAGTAATGCTAAAGGGTTAACTGGGTTTCTTGTTTTAATAATATTGGTATTCACCATCAATACGCGAAATGCCTCTCTCTCTGTAATGCCAGTTCCTGTTATATTGCGGGGTTTTTTTATATATTAGTGATGGTTTATATAATTGCAACGTGATAGTGGTGGTATTAAGAGGTGGATGACGTCCGTTAAGTCCCCACTGAAGGCACAGGTACCAAATGCACGGCCCGCCACTGGCACAAACACACCTATGTGTTTACTGTGAAGCCTAACTTGTAATATTCCTGTGATAAATTACCGGATAACCTGTAGATTTTCGGGCATTTCGCAGTAAACACAGTGGCTTCTGGTAAACACACTGCTCCTAATCAGATCACCATAAAATGTAGCAAGTACACTCTTGAGAGATAAAGAAGCATGTTTCTCAGTTTAGGGATGCTTGTTGTTGCTGAAATTTTGTGAATTTGTTGCTGAAACTTTTCACATAATTTTATCATCGCTGTCTTACCTTTAAATTGTGACCCAACCAGCCAAAACTGAACATATTTCAGCCGAAGATAAACAACATGATCCTCTGTAATAATTTATTTCAAATTTCTAACCCATACAAGAAGTGTTAGTGTCGGGAAACCTTATTTTTCATAGGTGAGTCTACCTAGAAGCTTAAAATGATGACATCATCAGCAAGTCGCTTAGACACCTATCGTAGCGCCTCCATAAGAAGAACCAATGCAAGGTATACACCCAACAGGGGTGAAAGTAGAAATTTTGGTGTCCTGATAGTTTCATGTACCTGTCACCTTGACCTTGTGTGACAGAAAGAAGCAAGCTCCAGAAATATTTTTAAGTTCCAGAAATAGCTGCTTACTGCCAAGACTTTACTGGTCCTCTGGTGGTACTCCTTCAGCATTCTGACATGACATAGTTGAGAGGTCTTCTGTCAATCAGGGGTCTCTACGATGTAGTTGACGTCTCTCCTTAAACCTTGACACATAATCCAGCAAATTGACATCCCCAGGGGTTCTGGCAGCTATCTCTCCTTTAGGAGCTTCAGTGGTCCTCGTACTCTGTGACCAAACACCAACTCAACTGGGCTGAATCCCAGAGATTCCTGCACAGATTCTTTAGCAGCAAACAACAGCAGTGGAATCCTTTCATTCCAGTTCTTCTTGTTCACAAAACAGTAGGGTCTTATCGTGTTCTTCAAGGTGGAGTGGAACCTGTCTAAGGCTCCCTGAGACTCCAGGTGGTATGGGCTAGATGTTAACTGGTTGGCTCTAAGTTGATACACCACACTTTGAAATAGGCCCGACATGAAATTCGACACCTGATTGGACTCTATTCCTTTGGTAGACTGAACAATGTGAAGAAATTGATCTAAGACTTCACAATTTTGTGAGCTTTGGTACTCTCCAGAGGAATCGCCTAAGGAAACCATGTGGATGCACACATTATGGGCAACAGGTATTGATTGCCAAATTTAGTCTTGGGCAGGGGACCAACACAGTCGATGATGGCTCTACTGAATGATTCCTCAAAGACTGATATAGGCTTCGGAGGTGCAACAGTTATCTTCTGATTTGCCTTCCCAACCATCTGACAAGCGTGACAAGTCTGATAAAAATTGGATACATCCTGCCTAATCTTCAACCAGTAGAAATGACGTGATCCTGTCACAGGTCTTGTTCACACCTAAGTGACCTCCAAAGGGGACCTCAGGTGCCGCATGTGCCTCACAATACATTTTCGACATCACAATCTGGTGAATAGTTGCCCAGTCCTCAGAAGCTGGAACATCTGGTGGTCTCCGCTTCCTCTTCAAGACTCCATCCTCAACAAAGTCACCGACTGAGACTTTAGCCAACTCGTCTTCAGGAAGAGAAACTTTAAAAAGAGACTTCAAGACATCATCTTTCTGTTCCTGAATCAACTTTTCTCTTGACAAAGACATATGTCTTAGACGTAATTGACGCCCTACCCTCTACATCTGAAGACTGAAAAAGATGCTCACTGGAATCAAGAAATGTTTGTGACAAATCCAGAATGTCATCTTTAGAATGAACTTTCTGCGATTCGGCCATTTTCTTAGCCAAAGGGCAAGTCATCACACAAGAAGGAATCAACTCTGGATTCTATCCTATGGCAATATCACTTTCTGACAATGGTACTGGCTCATAAACCACTTTGGGCTCAACAGTGACCTTATCTCCAGCCCATTCATTTCCCAACAACAAAGAAACATTTTTACGGGTTGTTCCGGCGCTGGCACTGACAACCACAGAACCTGACACCACGTCTGACTTCAACTCAACATTATGAAAGGGAACTGTCACTCAACCACAGTGAGCACCTTGTAAAATAACAATAAAATAATCCATGGCAGAAATCAAATCAAAAGGCAAAACGTTTTCAAACAACACAGATTGAGTTGTGCGATCCAGTATCCTGTAAAATCTGCATCGGTACTGGACCCTTGGACACAAAAGGAATGAATTCCCCTCTGATATCTGACTGCTGAACGTGATGTTCAGGAAAAAAATATTAAGGGTTTCATGGGAATAAGACTTTCTGGAGGAAATAAATGCATCAGGTGTTTTTTTTTTTTTTTTTTTTTTTTCTTTTTTTTTCTTTTCTTTTCTTTTCTTTTCTTTTTCGGAGCATAACAGTGGAACATCACATGACCTTTCTTGCAATAGAAACACATTATGCTATGCTTTGCTGTGAAGCTCGTAAATAGGATCTGGTGCTTCACAAGTCACAAATTAGTTAAATATGGTTCACATGTGTCCAATCTAAGCATTTATATACATAAACATACTAACATAACTGTTCTGAAAGGCCCTGGAGTCTGCAACACAACTAATCAATAGGCACCTCCAAGCAACCAACTCCATGAAGACCAAGGAGGTCTCCAAACAGGTCAAGGACAAAGTTGGGTTACTATCTGTAACCTTGAAAATCCCCAGAAGCATCATTAAATCCATCATTACAAAATGGAAAGAATATGGCACTACAACAAACTGCCTAGAGAGGGCCATCTACCAGAAGTCACAGATCAGGCAAGGAGGGCATTAATCAGTGACACAAAATAAACTTCAATAAGCTAGAAAGCTCCACAGCAGAGAAATGGTGTATCTGTCTACACTTCACTGAGCTGGGCTTTATGGATAGGTGGTCAGAAAAAAAAGAGATATTATTATGTAAAAGATTTCCCAAACATATGGAAAAAGATCCTCTGGTCAGATGAGACTAAAAAAAGACACTGTGTCCAGTACAAACCCAACACCTGTCATCATCCCAAGAAAACAATTCCCACAGAGAAGCATGGTGGTGGCAGTATCATGCTGTGGGGCTGTTTTTGTTGGCAGGGACTGGAAAACCCAGAAACCTCACTCTTCAGAAATGAGGAAATGATATGTGGTACTAAATACAAGAAAAGTTCAAGAAATGAGCTGGAGCAGTTTTGCGTTGAAGAATGGGCAAAAATTCCTGTGACTAACTGTGCCAAGTTCGTAAAGACGTACCCTAAGAGACGTGCTACGGTAATTACTACAAAAAGTTGGCACTACAAAGTACTGACTTTGGGGGATAATAATTATGCACCCTTGAGTTTTCTGGGGGTTTTTGTACCATTTCTTATTTGCTTCACAATAACAAATATTTTGCATCTTCAAGGTTGTTGGCATGTTGTGTGAATTAACTGATATTTTAAGTCCTAACACCAAGGAGTTGAATACTTTTGCAAGCCACTGTATTTAGTACTGAGAATTATTCGTCCTACACACTTTACACTCTACCCACTTTCACTTCAACAGCCAGTAAAGGTTTGCAAGTTTAATTCCACATTACTCTGAACCTACGAGGAGAGAATTTCAGATGGAGTGATGAACCTGTATTTGTTCAGTTGTTGCGAAATCTGTAGACTTTTCTCTTATTCATGCCCTTTCAGCTTCATTAGTTATTTTTCTAAACAACTAAATATTTCAGTGTATATTAGGTCAGAAATTACACAGAGCAGAAACTAATGTGCTTTCTCTAGAGCCGTGGTTTGTGTTCTTGATTTAATGCCAGTATTGAACTTGCTCTATTTCTCTCTCACTCACTCAGTCACTGTCTCTCTCTCAAACACTGTCTTCCTATCTCTCTCTCTCTCTCTGGCTCACTCTCAGTCTCTGTCTCGCTGTCTCTCTCTCTCACTCTCATACTGTGTGTGTGTGTTTGTGTCCGCCTCACACCCTCTTCCCACCAGGCTGTAATTACAGTACATATTGATTTGTTCCTCTGTCCAAAGGCAATATGATAGCCAGTTCTGATTGTGTGGGAAGTGCACTTGAACATCATGGTGTTCGTTGTGCTGTTTCCTGCAATGGCCCTCTCAGTTGCCATAGTGATGGGCATAATAGAGAGTAGGGAAATTGTAAGGTGGAGTAAAACTGTTTGTCATGTTATAGGTGATGGATCTGTTAGAAAGCCTTTACATAAATATGTAAAAGCTTTTACATAAATACTTCTAAATTCTAAAAATTGTGCAGAAATCATTAATAATGACAGACTGGGAGTAACGTGTGCGCGTGTGTGTGTTGTACAGTAGTACAGTCTGGTTCTAAAGCTGCATCCAATGCTCAGAGTGGAGTTTCTCCATCTACCATCACTCCTCTAGCTCAAGGTGAGATACATGTGTACAGTATTCTGTTAATAAACAGAGTGAACTGCTAATGAAATGTGAATGAATCAACAAAATAATGTTTTATTTGAGTACAAATCTGTATTGTAACAAAGGTTTTAAGATTCCGTGGTTTGTGCCTTCTTTTTGTTTTTCTTCTGTGTAGTCAAAACAGAACCAGGATTGTCCAGCTCCTACACTACCCCGGTTACGCCTACGTATACCCCTTCACCTGCAGGATCTACCCACCTACCCACAACTACCTCTACTACTGTTAAAGTGGAACAAGGCACAGAGACCACTATCCATGAACTTGTAAAGTAAGCACAGTCACACGATTGCTTACTTTAACAATAAGTGCATTACGCACAAAGCTTCACTGGTCATGGGTCAAATATGATCTCACACATGAATCCGCAATGATCCACAACTTATCAAACTTAGTCATTACTATGCTCACATACTAGTATAAGAATAGTAGTTAATGAGTCGCTAAAATTCTTCACTAAGAATTTACGTCTTTCACATGGTTCACACACTCATTGAGGATCACACACTAGCTTCATCTGCCCCACTTTCTGAACTAAACATTTGAAAAGCAGAAATATGTGAGATGCTGGACTGGTCAGTGTAGGAGCTGCTTTATGTTCAGAATAGGTTCCTGTACATGACATAACGCCATTTTGAAATGTTAGCTTTGTTGTAGCTTCTGTGAGGTATCAGTGCTGTCGAAATATTTTGTCTTCATTGGACCCTCAAGCAATACTTTTACCCCTCAACTGTTCAGCTCCTGTAGTTATAAGTAGGCTCACAAATGGCATACTAAAAGGCTCTTTATGTAACGCAAGTATCCCGGTTAAATATATTAAAAAGTTTGGGATACGCACTGCTCTCAGTGCAGCAAAGCTAGATTGGACAAATGATTGAAAAACGTTCCACCCCTGGACCCTCAGCTTCTGTGTTTCTATAAGGAGTGGATGGGTCAGGAAACCTCTTGATTGACGAATGCAAATGAGCTCTTCAAATTTAGTTGGACATGGATTTTAGCAAATAACTGCTGTTTATAGTTGATTTTTGCTAGCGATGTAGCTTATTTTCATTTGTACATATCCTGTAAATAAAAACTAATATAGTGTTCTTAAAGTTGCTCCTTGTTTTAGTTTAGTAATGTTTGTTGGTTAATAAGGTTCATTAGTTATCTATGCAATATGGCAGATCGTGAGAGAGAGAATAGTGCAGATCAACACCAGAGTTCAGGAAAAATAACTGTCTTTTCATCTCTCCTGGTGTGAGAACGTAATCTGGTGGACTGGATGTGCTGAGATTAAGAGAATGTACTACTGGACTTTTAATAAAATCATCTCCATGTTTTGGGTTAAAACTGGGTTTTCCCACCAGCCACAGTTAATTTATGAGCTTTGATCATATATGAACTTGTAGCCTGTGAGGCTATAGCTGCAGAATGTTTATTTTGATCTCGCCAGGTCGCCATTAAGTAGAAAGTGTCTGCTCTCAGAATATCGTCAGTAATTTCCGGGTAACAAGGAACGCTAAAGTGGACGCTAAAATGGACCCTCATGATCATTCCTAGAGCCGTCTAGTACCTCTTGCAGTCACACCTGTTACAGTTCCAGTTTATGCTGATTGCTCTTTACATTGCCCCATAACAACACACCTGTTAACAGTAACTTCTCTCACACTCTCAGTACTGAACACATTGAAACCATGATGCAACTGTTGACTGCTGCAGTGAAGAAGTTTCCTTTGATTGTCCCAGAGAAAAGTAAGCCACGTCTCTTCCTCTTGATCCCTCTTGCCTATATTTTTAAAACAGAGACCTTATTATGATCATCATTATCATTAATATACTCCAGAATCTGTGAGATTCTGGGAGCAGGTTGCTTTTTTTAATCTGTCCACTTAAATGCTTACAATGAATAATGCTGTGCGTGTGCTTAGCTGAAGATTCCCACCCATTCTGTGCTACCTCTGTGGAGCAGTACTATTCCTGGAACATCGGAAAACGCAGAGCTGCAGAGGTAGTGTGTGTGCGCGTGTGAAAAAGAGAGAGCGCTCCCTCTTAGCACAGAGACATGACATTGCACGTTTATATGTTTCAGGTCAGCATAATATCAGATCTGTGCTCACTTCTGCCTTCTATTTTACTTTGTCCATTTAGCTACAGAGGGCAGTAGCAGTGAAGCGTCTGGTTCAGGATATTTTAGACCGGAACCCACGACTGCAGGCCCTCAGCCCTCCTAAAACAAGGGAAGTGGTGCAGTGGTGCCGCCTCCGTGGTTACACACCTCCAGATCCTGAACCCCAACGAATAGAAGAGGACTCCATAGAAGACATTCTTACGCAGATTGACAGTGAGCCAGGTGTGTGTGTGCACGCATTGTGATGGCCACTGTTAACATCAGGATTATAAGTGATTGAATATCAGCATATTGTGTTTTTAAAATAGACTTTAGTAACCTGTGATCATCAATCGTACCTCAGATTGCGATAGTTCAGTAAACCCAGTTTCCATCTTGTGTTTTTGTGTTGGGTCTGGTGAGGAAGTAAGTAGCTGAAGTTCCCATTAGCTTGCAGCAGCAGAGTGCAATCAAGCATTATGGAGTCGTGTGGTATCAAAACACTTCTGTATTGAGTAATAATGCAAGTACAGTGTTACTGTATCTGTCACTATGACTGTTTTACTTAAAATATCTGGGGAAAAATGACAATACAAAATATTGACCAAATAAAAATAAATAATTTGTTCATGCACATACAGAAATAATAGAGATCTGAAGTTCATTAGGAACTACACAAACGGAAGAAAAATCTCACAGATCACTGCTTAGACTTGCACATAAATAAAAAATATCACTCAGACTGACATGCTGGTATCAGTTCATGGAGTAAACATGAAACTTGAAGTAAGTGGGCAGCCACTGACTAATGGTTAGAGATGAGACTTTGGGACCAAAAGGTCGCTGGTTCAGTGCCTGAACCAGCAGGAAAAATGTATGGCAGTGGGGGGGAGTGAGCTGCACCTTCCCTTCCTTGCAATCTGAAGTGCCCTTGAGCAAGGCATTTAACCCCCAACTGCTCTACGGAGCGAGTGTGTTCACTGTTTACATGTATGTGTGCTCACTTTGGATGGGTTAACTGCAGAAGTCAAAATTTCCCTTGCCGAATTAATACAATATAAAATAAAGTATGGGATGAAAGTGCTGGAGCTCCAGTTCAGGGGCACAAGCTTGAAGTTAAACACATAATTGGAAGTGAAAGAGACACGACTCCTATGTAGGCCTGAGGAGATGGCAAATACGATATTAATGATAATTACAGACCCAACACCATTTAAAATAGTCAATCTATTTACTGTTAATAGGATTTCCAGTGGAGAATTGTTCCTTATGTGATTCTCAGTTCATATAACCACTACATGTTGGCCAGAGTGAAATTAAAAGCATACATTTTCGGAGCTTCGCTTTCAGGCAGTGCCCCAATATTTTACATGGATAATAACAAGAAACGCCATGCTGTGGTGCATGTTTCTGAAACGGACTACGTTTCTTGCGATTTGTTTATATACCTTCAACTCTTTCTGGATTCATGATGCATAAGAGTCCTTGTTCTATATTCTTCCCATGATAATAAGCTATTTATAAAGATAATATGAGCTAAAATTATATACGAATAATAAAAGGTCTGATGGATCGACTGTATGGAATTCACTCAGTGCTGCACACAGTTTCACTCTCAAAAGATTTTTAAGTTGGAAACATGAGACAGTTACTTAGGCAACAAAAGCTGATGACACTTAAGCGGTGAAGCGTTTCTTTTCCCTCACATTGCAATTTGAGTGTAGTTCAGCGGCGAATTGAATCGCATGCTCCTGCATACTTCCTGTATTGGCGCTGCTTTACACTCTAACACTTTGTCCTAGATGGCTGAGCGGTTATCACGATTTAAGATTCAGCTAATAATCACTATGGAAATTTTTGAGTCATGTTCATATTTAGAATCTTTGTATACATTTGTGTGAAAACAGTTTTCCACTTTGTGAATGATCAGATCAACAGATGCAGAAATACGAGAAGGAAGAGTCACCATATGATCTTCTGAATATAGCAGCATGATATAGTAGTGTCCTTCTCCATTTCGCTGAGGAAGTCATCATGTTTGTTAAACTGTTTCCCGTTTAATGCCTATGACTGGTGTCCAGTGGCTGTATTGCCTTAATTTAACCGAATGAGCTGGAATGGCACTCTTTGCCCTTGTTAAAAGTCGTGATATTGTAGCTGGTATTGTTATACCGTTGTTATGCCATTATCAGTTTGTGCTTTTGTGGTGTTGGTTTTTGTTTGTTTGTTTTATGGTTACAAATGCATTGACATATTACCCTCAAATGTTCAGGATAGCTTGAAATTTTGGACCGAAGGCAATTGTTTGCAATGGCTAGGTAGCGGCTGGTACAAGTTCCCCATCAGGGGTCTCTATGTGTTGTTAGGCAGCACAGCACTGTGAATGAGAACATCTGGGTTTGTTGAGTCTCCTCAGTGTTCACAGTGGGGGAAAAACACTGATTAAATGGGATTGTGATTATTTTACACTGATGATTACTTAATTACAGTGCAGCTGCTCATCTGTTAAACAGACTATTTATGCTACCCTTGTGTTCATTACATATTTTTTATGTCTCTCAATATTAAAAGATAGAAAATGCAAATTAAAAGTTGTGGTCATAATGCTAAAGGCAAAACACACTGTATTGGTCATCTGAACACTTGACATAGTCAACTATATGCATAGAAAGAAAATAATGGCAAAGCGCTGCACAAGCAGAGCATCATGGATGAGGAAAATTGTCTAACCATCGAGTTGCTTTTGGAAAGTCAAGAAAAACTTATAGCATTCGTCCCTCTGTCCTTCCAGTGTATTCTTTGAAAATTTTATATCTTGGGGGAAAACAAGAATTTTTTTCTGGGAGAGAGTAACGAGAGGCGTGTAATATCTGGCCATGTGATGCTACGTCATCGTTAATGACATGAAATAAACAAACAACTAATGATATTCTTGTGTTATTGAAATGTTCTCTAAAGCTACGGTTTCTAAATGGTGTTCTTTGCATGCCAAGACTAAGATTGCGTGTTTGGTTCCCCCATTTTTATTCCCTTCTATAAACAAGTTATTAAAATAAATTAATCTTGATATACATAGGAGAGTTCCCACAAAAAACATGTCAAGTAAGTGAAATCATACGGGCGCTCCACTTTTAGACACTGCACAGATCTCTGTATTATAAAGATTTATTCAGCGCCTAAAGGTGGAGCTCCTGATAGATATCTCTAGTGATAGATGTCTGAGTCTGGTGTTGTAAGAGAAGCTTCTTTAAACAGGAAATAAATAAAATCTCCTGTTTTTCCCGATTACGGTTGGGAGAAAATATGTCAACATAGTTTTCTTTTCACCGTTTTCCACTCACTGATATTCACGTTTATTTGTATATCCTGTCTTATTAGGTGTTTTTGTTTTTTTTTTCTCCCCTAATTTAGTCATATCCTATTCCCAGCCATCAACTTTTGCCTTCCCTATCACACGACCACCACCAACCAGGGAGGGGTGTAAGCAAGCACATGCCCCTCCGTGACATTCAATGCTGCCACCCGCCTCGTTTCGAACTGTTGCGCATGCGTATTTGGGGGTGGCCTAACACACTCGGAGGGAAAGCGCTATCCGCTCCCTCGTACGAATGAGCTCACAGACGCCCGTGATTGGCTGGTGATCGCTGTGAGTGACAGGGAAGTGACCATATGCCATCCCTCCTTCCCGTGAGAGCTCGGCCAATGAGCTCCCATGGACTCCCGGTCACGGATGGCTGTGGCATCAACCCAGATTCAAACTTGTGATCTCCGGGTTGATTGTTGCGGACCTTGTCGATGCGCCACTTGGGTTCCTGTTTCATTGGCGTTTTGCTCTATGAAGGTTTTATTGCCTACCGAAGTTGGAGTGTTTTTATTTTCTGTACAGGACTGATCGGTGGTGTATGAGCCTTTATTTTTTTGGGTTTGAGTTTTGTTAATAATCAATCTGTATTTTTTTTTTTTAATTACTGAAATAATATAAAAAGCCCTATACGGCTCCTCTTAGGAGCTCTTCCAGTTACAAAATAGCAATTAGTGAACCAAAGAGTATTGTTAAATGGTACTGAGTAGAATGTACGTAAAACTTGATTTGTGACTGGATGATGTAGGAGAATGTTCCTAATAAAAAGATGCTAATGTTAATCTCTAAAAATGTTATTTATTCTACTGTATAAAATCTGGTGTTATTAAAAAAGTGTGTGTGTGTGTGTGTGTGTGTGTGTGTGTGTGTGTAGAGTGTCCCTCTACTTTGACAGATGGTGAGGAATTGTGTCAGCGTCTTGAGCAGTTGCAGAGGATTCTGAAGACTGAGCCAGAAGATGAAGACCCAGAGCCTATTGATATCATTGCTGTGAAGGAGGTCAGCAGCAACAGAATCAAGGTCAAGCAGGAGCAGGAGGAGGCAGAGGAGGAGCCCAAGTACTTTCTGGGGTTTTGCCCCTCCTCCCAGTTTATCAGAGACACAGCAGAGCAGGTGATTGTAATTCAACCACTAAGTCAATGTTCTGTTCTTACTACTTCAGTCTGCAGGAGATCCGTTTCAACTCTGCTATTAACTTCTTTATTTAATAGTACACCTCTCTTTCACTCATCATCTCTCATTCTCAGATTGGTGTGGGTTTCCAGCCAGTGGAAGTGGAGAGGAATGTCTTCGCTCCTGTAGTGGAAGCCATGATTCTCAAGGTATTTTGGTTTAATGGTACTTTTCTACCTAAGCTGTTCCTTCATTCTGGTCTAAATGTGTTAATACTGAGCAACTACAGTAGAGTGAAGATAAGGGATCATAATTAAGGAAAGTAAAAAATTAGTTCTCTATAAATTTTTTGTTGAAAATGTATTGAACAGTCTTTGTAGGCAATGAAAACCAAAAACATTATTCCGACAAGTATGTTGAGGTAAAAGTGTGGCTAATAAACAAAAACACTAAAAATATCAATTTTTCAAAAAAATTGAAAGGCGTCACCAAAAAAAAGTTTTTTGTTTTTTTTTGCATAGCTTGAATGAACTTAAAACCTTGGAATGGAATGGTTTAAGGAGTGAAGAAATTAAAAAATATGCAGTGATGATTATACACTTAACAAAATGAAGATAAATCAGAAACCAAGTTCTATTCAAGTATTTATTTCATCTAATATTGGATCATATTGATGGGAATAAGTAAACAAACAACAATATATAATATCAAAAATAACAGTCTCTTTTTGAGAAAAAAAGTCAATATTTAGTGTGGCTACCCCTTACTTTGATTACAGCATTTCAGGCATAGTATTTTTTGTTTTCTTTACTGGGGCATTCAAATTTGGTATGTTGGCTCACTACTATGAGTGCTAAGCTGAATTTGTGTGTTCGTGACCTTGACCTACCTTTCAAGGTCGCAGAGGCAAAACAGCATATTATTTTTCCGGACATTTACTTACCGCGCGCTGAAGCTGGGGCTTTCAAACTTGGCATGCTTGTTCTATATTGGCGTATTATGAAATGGTCCTTTCTGCAGGAGTGTCTCTGTGACCCTGTGGTCAATTTTTGTATTTAGTATTTTATTGGGGAAATAATCCTACATTTTAGAAATGAAATCTTAATGTGTGTCTGTACAGGCAACAGAGACAAAAATCAATGATGGCTTGTGCTGTATTAGTTTGAACTTATCACCACATGTTCGACGAGACCATTGTTAGGCAAAATGTGACCTTGATGTGGCCTTCATGCTTATTTTCTATACGTTTTTTCTTGCTTGAATTTTGTGCAAAAAGGAAAAAAGTTAATCTGATTAATGATCAGTCATAGTGCACATCCATGTTCTTCACTTAAATGACAGGAAGCTGTTGGTCCAAGCACTCAAAAGAGGCGCACAGTTTGGAAAAGGCAGTCACCTTAAATTTTTATCTGAAGTAAAAACTTACATTTTAGAAAAGCTGCTATATAATGAAGTGTGTGGTACTCACTGAGGGACAGTGTTTTATAATGTGTTTTAATTTGTATTAAACCCTTTGTTTTTAGGCAACACAACAGTTTGCCAGTGAGATACTGAGAGAATCATTAGCTAATGCCTATGAGAGGTCTCCTCAAAACAGGTGTGTTTACCTTTAAAATCATCTTTTGTGTGTTTATGAATATCATCATCAAATATTATTTATTTATTAATGTCCATTCCTGGTTTCTTGCAAATATTTCTGAAGGATTTTATTCCCATCTCTCCCGGGTTTAATGTTCCATGAACACAGGATAAGCTCTTGACCCTTTCAGCCATTCAAGAAGGTTAAACGGGTTTGGGTGTCAGTATTTATAATTTCACTGTATGGTTAAAAGTTGGCCTCATCCTTCATCAGACTGTTGCAGCAATGATTGAACAAACTTGTGCAGGATGTCTCTGTATGCTGCTGTATAAAGAGTTCCTTTTAGTGGAATTAAGGAGCCTGAGCATGTCCCAGGATTCCCAGGAATCAAGTAACCTACACAGAGCCCTGTTCTCACCCCATTTAAATATGTTTAAGATGAATGAAACCCAACCTAATACCCACTTTGCTGTGTTGGGTCACAAAGTCTGTCTGTCTTGGTAGGGGATTCAGACCCCAATACCACCCAGCTGCCACTGTTGTTCTGTGGAGTCAGGCACTTAACCCTGTTAAACTGTATGAATCAGATAAAATATAAGATGTTCTGGAAGAGGGCTATATGTAAAAATGGCTAATTGGCTTGCTATTGGGTAAATTCTTTTTTGGTTGATGCAGGATTTTTTGACTGTCTTAAAGTTAAAGGTTATTCTTTAATCACATCTTGACTGCTTTCTTTCATATCTATTGTGGTGTACAGAGACAATCTGTCTAAGAACATCCATCTGTAAAGGACTATTTTCAGTATTGTAGTAATGCCAATGTGCAAAACCACTTCATCAGGAGAAGAGCTCAGAACCAGTTTGCATGGATTTCTTGCTTTATAGATGGACTGCAATACACATCACACCCCAGAAAAAACAAAGCTACTGTGCTGGTGCCATCGTTGTGGCCACGCTTAGGCTGTGTATGTAAGAGGAGACGAAGTGCCGAGTAAATGTGCTCTAATTAAACAGAGAAGAAAAACGCAACAGGTTTAAGCAAGTTCCAGCAAGTATTAAAACCCAGGGCGCTTCATGCAGAAGAACTGTCCAGAAAAAGGCGAGCCAAAGGATTCAGTAACATATCCAGAGTGGATTTACATGTAAGCAAGCTTGAGATCCACATTTACAGGGATCATTTTATAACTGGTGAGTGTACATGTAAATATATGTAAATAATAATACTGCAAGCAAATATCAGAATGAGAGGAAGCATGCATTGTTAGCTTTTTCGACTGGCTAGCAGCAATGAGTCGAGGCCATGCTGAGTGAAGTCTTAACTTTTAGCATCTGCACATTACGTATAGCCGGTTTCTTTATTTATAAATATTTATTTATTAATAAAAAGTATATGCACAGATGCAGTCATGTTTAAAACCTGCAGCTTCACTGTTACCTTCTACAATAATTTTAGCTGCAGACACGACTGAATAAATCTTACACATGATGTGGTACATACTGAATCTATCCGGCCATGCAGTTGCTGTGTGCGGTCAAAATCTCTGTCAGTTTTTCTCATAACCCAAGGGCTTAAAGGGTGGCACTTACTCATTGGGAATGATTTACTTGCGAACAAAAACTTCTACAGTTTCCAAATATGTTATATAAATCACCTTTCTATGGCAGAACCACGTTCAAACACTGAACAGTTATTGTTGAGTTTCACTGGACTGGACTCGCGCTGAGCCACACACAGATCAGGCCTACACAGCAGCATCAGCGTATGCATGTTAATGTTAAAATTAAAAAGAACTTACCCGACCCATGAGAAGAACCCTTTCATTTAGGCAAGATGTGATGTTATTTCTTACACTCCTCCACTGACAATATAGTCATATTACTCTAAAGGTCTGTTGGCCTTCCTCTGCTCCGGTGAAACAGCATTCGCAGTTAGTACTAGGTAGCTCACAATATCTGCAAACTGTGCACTTGGCCAAAGCCTAATTTTGTCCCATAACTCTATCTTATGAAGACTGTAAGGGTCTATTCCATCACATGAAGCTATTTTGTCACTGTATATCTGCTGTGCAGTGACAGGTACTGTGTGAAAATACTGCGAGAGCCATTGCGTTTGTCTGCGTCTGTGGTGGTAAACTTATTTTGTCTTCCATCATGGTAGACAGACTGTAGCCACGTGACCATATTGCAATCCGTCTATTCCCTCTCTACTGTAACACACAGTAGAGTCGTGTATCATAATAAGAATCCTAACTAGATGTGAGAAGGAGATGGTGGAGTGTGTGGAAAGAGAATGTATGTGTTTGTGTGAGAAAAGTTAATAGACATGAGCTACTCTGTGTTTCAGGTAGCTAGTTTAAGGATGAGGCTGAGTACTTTATCAGCATTCTGTCTGATCATTCCTGGCCGGTTCACACATGAGTTTTATTTAGCTATTTAGTACATGAGCCTCATGGCTGGTACTACCTGGGCCATTCCAGTGGAGTTTGGGGTCGAGCTCTTGCAAAAAGTATGGGCGGAGGAAAATGCACTCGAAGCACCTGAGGCATCTTATTTGCTCCCGCTGAAGGTCAGGGGAGCAGGAGTTATAGAAATGGGTTCCATCTGTCCAATTTGTTGGTGCAATAACTTTGGATGGAAATGAGGGCGATTGTATATGTGTCATGTTGACATTGTTTCAAGCTCACTTTTTATATTTTAGACTTGTCAAATCTGGACCCCTGTGATGTATTTATTTATTGTGCTGTAACCATTCTTTGATGTGCTTTAGGGACATTGTCTTACTTCATGGCAACTTTCTCCTGAGATTCAGTCCACAGACTAATATCCTGATATTTTTCTTAAGAATTTTCTGGTATAATTTGGATTTCATTGTTCCATCAGAAATGATAAACCGTTCTAGCCTCGAAACAAATCAGTCCTAAACCCTGCTTCTACCACCACCATGTTTCACAGATGGAATAAGGTTGTTATGCTGAAATGCTGTCTTTTCCTTTTTCCAAACATAACGCTTTGTATTTAAACCAAATTTTTCTATTTTGGTCTCTGCTGTCCACTAATTTTTTTTCAGTAGCCTTCTAGCTTGCCCACATGATCTCTAGCAAACTTTAGACAGGCTAAGATGCTCAAAATCCCACAGATCAGAAAAAAACAACAACTAATTAAGATGAGAAAGCAGAAAAAATGCAGTTCTTTGATCACATCATCAGAATGAATAACATACATAGAAGACCAATAGAAGACTTTATTAAAGGGAATATTTTAAGAATATCCTGGTTTGACAAAATGCAGAAGAGGTAAATCCAGCAGAATACAGATGACGGTGGTATAACTGCATCGTCCAACCTCACTGTGGAAGAAACCTGAGCAGGAGAAGGGCAGCGATGTTATTTTTATTGAGCAGTGACTTTCTTCTCACAGCCCTGCCATGCAGCCTATTTTTGTTTGGTGTTTCACTGATGGTGGACTCATGAAGATGTGAAGTGTTTTTGTGGTTTAGAAGTTAGGCTGGGTTCCATTGAAAGTTTGTGAACGTGTATGAAAATCGTTAGTATTTATGCAGAAATATAGAAAATTTTGATAGGGTTTTACATCCAAGGGCACTGGTGGCTTAGTGGTTAAGGCCATGGGTTACTGATCCGAAGGTCAGTGCTTCAATCCCCACGATCACCACTGTTGGGCCCTTGAGCAAGGCCCTTAACCCTCAATTGCTCAGTTGTATAAAAATGATAATTGCAAGTCGCTCTGGATAAGAGCATGTGATAAATGCTGCAAATGTAAGTTTAAGTTTGATTCAGAGTTCCACAGTAGTATTATATTCCTGAAAACAAAATCAGGGATACTCTATAAAAATTGTTATTCTCAAACATACTTTTATATGGTACAGAATTCATTCAGAACCTACAGTTGGGTAATTTATTGAAGCGTATCAATTTCATTTGTCACCACTTGTATCAAAGAAGGTGGAATGTATGCTTTTAAAAAGTTTATAAATTGTTGTTTTAAATGTGTAGAAATTAAATGTACTATTTTTTTTACACGACAAGCAGTGATTTTAAAACAATCTTACTAATTAATAGAGCAATAAAAACTGTATATTTCAGACATTTTCAATAAAACTTGTGGGGTTTTTAGACCTCTGTATTTTAAAAGCTGTTATTTAATGATTTTAAACCATGTTCCCAACAGATATCAATCATAATTTCTCTTTAATTTTACTTTTAAGAGTTCCTAGAGAAATCTCAGGCATGAATATACACCAGGCTGTCAGTTCGATACCCACCTGTGATTTCCTCACCAACAGGTACAGTTGGATACCTTAATTTATAGCTCTTTTTGTGGAACAGACACATTAATGTGTTCATATGATTTTAAAAAGTATAAACTAAATGCATTTGGTTTAATGTCTGTAGGTGGCTTGTAAATACGTAAAGTTTTTTTTATTGTAGAAGTGGTCATTGTGTACTTGATGCAGCATGCCGTTTTGCTCGGTTTTGTTAAAATTTTTATTGTAATAATGCAGCGTAGCCCCAGAGGCATGGAAGATGATTTGGAAGGTTATCCCATGTCCGTGCACACACAGGAGACCAAATAATGCTGCTGTGTCACCAATAAATGTATTTTTTATTAATATCGAAAATTAAACCCAAAAAATCGAGGCTTATACTCTACTGCTCAGACTAACATAGAATAAAAAACACACACTAACTCAGGTAGGCTGGAAAAATTTCAGCGAATGAAACACCAAACATTAACGGAAACACGGAACATGAACTCATCAAACTAGCAAGTTCGGTGATAAAAATGTACACAAAAATCGCTGAGCCAAAGGAGGTGAAAAGAAAAACTGGCTCCTACACTGTAGATTTTATCCATCCATCTATCTCCTCCCTCCTCCCTAAAGGAGCCTCGCCACTTTTAAAACACAAGGCTTGGATGCCCATCAATAGACGTATCTATCAGGAGATAAATAAATCTGTATATTAAATATGGGTATTACATTTTGGAAAATCAATCAGTGTTGTTGTTTTTTCATTGGTGGTAGGTACATGGGCTTCTTGCTGAAGAATGGTGGCCATGCAAGCTGAAAGTGGAATTGGACTGCCAGTTCTGCCACACACACAGATGCACAGATTAGTGACATGACTTCTGTCACTTTAAGTGTGTAATGTACGGAGGATGACCATTCAGACTATCATGAATAGCAGAGGTACAAAGTGAAGATGTGTTTGGATGGAGAAAACCTATCATGTTGAACTCTGAGATGGCTTAACATCAGAACAACTGTCGAGTTTAACAAGATCTTCCATTTAGTATCTGGACCTGTTAAAGCCATATTTCTCTGTTTCAGTATTTTGTTTGGCTTCCATTATTATGAGCATCACAATCAGACCTGTAATGGATTTGGTAACACTATCACACACACGACCTGTGTGACTGTTTCTCTGCCTGCCAGACTGTTAGATCAGCACACACATCTGGATTACATATGTATACAACGAGGCAAAAACAAAAAAGTGTGAATCGGGTAGACAGAGCAGATGCAGTGGATATGCACTCCGTGTGTACATCTGTTAGTTACTCTTCACTCATCTTCATTTCACTGTTTTCAGTAATAAAGGATTTTCAGTGCATTTCTGGGTAGAGACTGTAGTTCTGCTGCTGTTCCAGAGTGGTTATGGTCACGACATCGTCAATGTGAATTCACTGGTCTTAATGTGTAGGTTATTGTTGTTGTAGATCCTCCAGTTCCTGAGAACTCCAGAATAGCTGATGATGGAGTGTAGGTGGAAGAATGCTGATCAGGTGTGTATTGTGTTTGTTTCCTGTGGTCTGTAAAGCCTTTGCCATCTTAGACCTGTAAGATATTTCCAGGATATGTTTGTGAGCATGTATTGGTTTTGTTATGAAGATGGCTGGTGCTTGATGTAGACATGCTAAAGCTCTTTATATTCCGGTGATGTTCCTCACACTCTGCCTGCATTGTGTTCAAACACACCTTATCAGAATTGTTTCTTACTAAGCCATGTTTAAGCTGTGAACCATCTCTTAAGGTGGAACAAAGCTAAATTATCCAGCTGTCGTCTTTCTGTAATCAGGATGGATTCAGAGTTATGTGTTCAGGAGGTGTTGAAGTTTGGAAAAGTGTTTGTAGAAGAATATTCAGCAAAAAGTAATTATAGAACTGGTTTAACAACTAATGAACAATTAATGAATTAACCTGGTGCTTTCTCTTGGCCTTTAGACTAGAATTTTAATCTAAGCTCTTAGTCATCATTACGATTTTTTTGAGCACGTGATACAGGTATTACTGGTGGTACAGGTATTATAAGTAATACATGTATTGCAGGTGATACAGGTGAGTGCAAATATGCAACAAAATGAAGAAGAAAGAAAAACAAATGAAGTGAGTAGGTAAAGATGATCCCATTTCAGAACTTCTCTCTTTGTGAATGTGATTAAATATTTGCTATGGACCTGCGTACCTACCCGTCTTTAGAACTACCTCCAGTCTCTCATATTCATTAAAAAGTTTTTTTTTTTTTCCACCCTAACATTCTTCATTCCATTTATTTATTTATTTATCCCCCCCGATTTGATTGTCCAGTCTTTGCTTATTCCGTGAGGTGTATACTTCAACCATCATGTTGAAATTGTTTCCTTTGGCTCTTTTCAGCTTCCTGTTGAATGTCCTGTTGCAGGATACTCTCATTTAATTTTTTTAAACTTTTTTTTGCGCTTTACTATATCATCTTTACATTTTGATCAGTGTAGAAATAATGAACCAGCAGTTAAGTGTGTGTGTGTGTGTGTGTGTGTGTGTGTGTGTGTGTTCGTAATCATAAATGTGTCTCATTGTTTGTGTAGGTGCCAAGATTCATTTGCTATGTGACGGTTGTGTAATTTGTGTTCTCACGTGCTTCTGCACAGACTTAACTAAACAGTCATCACTTGTTTAACCAAACGTAATGTATTGTAGGCGTACATAATCTTTTATATTTTACTTCGTAATGTAAATAAAATAAAATGATGACTATTCTTGTATTAAAATGGTGGGAACACCACTAAAACTTTTTTGAATAGAATTGTTTTCTATCACAGTTGCAGTGTTACTGAGATGCTGTATGCAGTGTGTTGGTGTTGTGTCCTCAATGCCTCTCTCTTTATACCCTGGTCAGCCAAACAATTTAAACCACCAGCCATATTGTGTAGTTTTGTGAAGGCATGAACTATCAAGATCTGTACATGTGGAATCTGGAACCAGGATGTTGGCAGCGGGTCTTTTAAATACTCCCAGTGTTGTGAGGAAAGGCCTCCATGGATCTGATTTGTCCATCACATCCCACAGATGCTCGATTGGATTGATAATCTGGGGAATTCAGAGACCAGGTCAACATCTTGAACTCTCTGCCATGTTCCTCAAAACATTCCTGAGAACTGTTGCAGGGTGCAGTGCTGTAGAGAGTGCCGCTGTCATATTTAGGTCCATAGTATGTGCCAAAATAAAATCCAGGAATGCCAAGATGTAGTTTCCCAGCAGAACATTGCATGGGGCATAGTGCACAGCATGTCTTCATCCTGGTTCCATCTCGTCCTCAGCATGTAAAAGAAAATGTGATTTTTCAGACCAAGCCTCGTTCTCCCGTTGTTCCGTGGTCCAGCTGTGATGCTCATGTGCCTACTGTAAGTGTTCTTGGTGGTGGATGGGTCAGAAAGTGCACTCTGACTGGTCTCTTGCTGCATAGCCCCATATGCACCTTCTGTATCTTCTGACGCTTTTCTAGTACTGTTTTAGCAGTTATAGTGCTACAGTAGCTCTTTTGTGGGAACAGACTAAATAAACAGACTAGCCTTTGCTCCTCAGAACCATCAGTGAGTTTACACAGTGAATTATGAGCAGATTCTGATGCACTGTGTGCTGTGACACCTTTCCTAAAACCACCTTTGATATTATTAAACACTGCATACCAGGAACACCACACAAGTACTGCTGTTTTGCAGGTAGATCCTGCTGTTTAGTCATCACACTTTGGCCCTTGTCAGACTAAATCAGATTCTTCCATTTGCCCATTTTTCCTGCTTGCAGCACATCAACTTTGAGAACTTTCTGTGCAATATTCTCCACCCCATGACCGGTACTATTTTTTTTAGTTAATTCACCTGTTCCACTGACCACGACTGATCTTTGTTTGCTCTTTAGTTTTATGAATGTTTGTTCTGTCATCATATTTTTTTTCACTCTGACAAAAATAAGATCAGAAGGATCATGAGGGGTTCAATCATGTCAGGTTTGGGGTAAGTTTTTTACTTAATATTTATAGACCGAGCATTAAGTGTATAGATTGTGAATCAGGGTGAATCTGGATTATTTAAGCCCATTAGATTTTAGCAGTTTCTGCGTTATTAATACTGTTGCTGTATAATTATTCAGGATAGGAGGGATACACAGGTGATGGTGAGATCTTTTGTGAGTCGGTGCTTTAACTGCAGGGAAGAAATGTTCTTGGCCCACACACACACCCCTGGCTCTTTCCTACTAACATAACCACACATTTTATTATGGCACAAATATAATAATATTATAGGTTTTATTTCTGAATGGTACATTTTTTTTCCTTCATATAATTAACAAAATGAACAGTGGTTCTGATTTACCCAGTTGCTAAAAATGTGTTAAATGATCAGTTCATTTTGATTTAATAAAGTAGCAGAATTATAAGAAAGGAAGCAGGAGGGGATGTATTCGATGTCTCTCAGCCAATAAAAGGATCTACCAAAAGGTAAAGTTTTACATATTTCTATAGTAAGCAGACATCTGTTTACTCTGCCACACACACAAATCATTTATCACGAAACATGTATTTCAATATTAAATCATCAGCATACTTAATTCTGTCATACAGCCATAATATGGCTCTCCGTGTTCAAGTGCCTACTGGCACCATCATGAAAATGAGCACAATTTACCGTTTTTATTGACTTCACATTTAATAACAGAGAAACTGTCCAACTGTTTATTAAAACTTTTCATCAGGACTATACAAATATTTTCTAAAAAAAATACTGTATAAATATTCCATACAAAAAAAGCAAATGATTGTTGAACTGCTTAACTTGCATGAACCTGCCTTTCTGATTAATAGAAGAAGTCCGTACGAAGCCATCATAACCCTTTATCCAGGTCAGGTTGAATGAAAAGAAAGTTACACATTCCAATTAAGTTATGCACATAGAAGATACATAAGCAGTTATAAAACCACTGATCATACTTGGGGCCATACTTTAGATTTACAACCACCATGATGTGTTTCATTGAGAGTAAACCTCTGGTCATGAACCCCGTCAGCATCTTTGGTGATAGAAGGGAATTGCGTAAAGATACGCCTGTTTAAAAAAATAATAATATAGTGGAGGATCATTGTAGGGTACCTGTGGTGAATTCTTATTACTAGCTCTTTTAAACGATAACATATGACATCAGTAGTTCCATCAAGCAACATCAGTCCTTGCCCCATGTCAAGTACGTGCAAGTGCTGACACACTACTCTTACTACTAGGCATGTTGCCTTCTTCATTGGTTGTACCAGGGACGTGGGTTTTATTTGTTTTGTCCTATTGGCTGGGCTCAGTCCGAGATATCACATTACTGCTCAGTGTTGATGTGTATTGCCAGGAAAATGGTAGTGCAAAGCACGGGCAACACTCTGAAAAGATTTCCTTTCAAATGCAATTCAGTAGACTGCAAAGACCACTTCGTGCTGACCTGTTATCGGCATGACCTACAGGCAGAACTACGTGGCACGAAGCCCAAGCTTTTACGTCTAAAACCAGATGCTGTTCCTACAGAATTGTTTTATAAGAAGTCAAATAATGGTAACGGACGGGAGCAGTGGCTCACCAAAAGGAACCAGTAAAAGGTAAAAGCCTTTAGAATGAGGGCAGTTTTATCACCTAAAATGTTGCTCGCTGCTTGTTTACTTGTGCTGAACAACCTGGTCCAACGAATTCATGTCCTTTCCGGGAAAAGATGGTTCCGCGTTGGTTCAGGTCTCGCTAGTAATCCACGGGATAAAATTACACAGTTTTCTGCCTTTTATGGTCATTTATGTTAAAATAAGCCTCACTTAAACCTATTACATTACAGATAAATTGTGTTGTAAGGATGACCAATACCGCTACTCTTTAATGCTTGTGAAGATGGAACTGTGTATTTCATCAGAAGGCCTGGTTGCTTCTGCCAGGAGGTTTAGACTTAGCCATAGGTGGGGCTTCTAACTAGATAAAGACCAAAGCAACCAAAATGTTTAAACAACATTACTGTTTTAATTTGAATACTAATGAAAAGCTCTGATCAGATCTCACTCAATCATTCATTCATTCACTAAACCACTTAATCCTATTAGGGTCACGCATGATCTCAGCCAACACTGATCAAAGGTGGGGTACACCTTGAACAGCTTGCCAGACCCTTGCAGGGCAACACACACTTCCACACATCAAGGGCAATTTGGAACAGCCAATTAGCCTACTGTGCATCTATTTGGACTGTGGGAGGAAACCGAAGTACCCAGATGAAACCTTCCACATTTCAAAGGTAATTGAAAAATGAAATGGTTAAAGATAACCAAATTATTGTTTAAAGTGTGCAAATGATGATGAATAAAAACTATTGAATGAAGTTTGATGTGGGCAAATTATAATTAGATTTTATTTAATGTTTTTATTTTTATTTGATGTGGGAGGTTTGGGTCATCCTGTACTTGTAATTATAGGAAGAGACTTAAATATAGGAAGAGAATACTTTTCTCTCCTGTAAAAGCACCAAAAAATAATCATTACGCAGTGATTTATTACCACTTTTGTAGGAAAAAATTGCACTACCTGAAACTATAATTAGAAAAAAAGATTTTAAGCAAAAGCCTCTGTGATTAAGATCAGAATATTATGTACTATGTGTCATACAGTATTTTTTAATTACTTATTTTTATGTAGGATGCCAATAATTATGGATTGTACTGTCTATTAAAATCCTGGAGACTCACACGAAACAAACAATTTTAGAAATGTATTCTCTTGCATAGATTTCACATCCGGTGGCATTAACCCTGTGTTACTCCATGGTTCATGCAATTGCAGTACAGAAAACCATCTGTCACTATCAGATTATCCTTCAAATCTTTAACAGCACTGCCGATTCCGCCTGGTAAAGCTTCCCGCTGTAGCTTTACGAACATCCCCGATAAGCTCAGTGAACTGTGTGCACTCCAGATTTGGTTTCTTGGGTAACTGGTCCGGGTCATATGTTGAAGATTCGTGATCGACTCTGGAACACAGCGGAGGGGTTCGGAGATAACTTGGTTTTCACCAGCTGCTCCTATGAGAAAACAATGGGAGGCAACAACTTGTTACCACAGATAATGATCACTCTAGTCTGGACTCCTAAGGTTTCCAGGTTTTTCCTTAAGTTCAATGAATCTCTCTCAGCAGAGGGCTTTTCTGAGTGGAGTTTGCGTGTTCTCCCCGTACATGTGTGGGTTTCCTCCAGGTACTCTGGTTTCCTTCCACAGTCCACAAACATGCACATTAGGCTAATTTGCTGTTCCTAATTTTCCCTAGGTGTGTGTGGGAGTATGCGTGGTGGTGCCCTGCTATGGATTAGCAAGTAGTTCAGGATGTACCCTGTCTTCGCCCAGAGTCAGCAGAGATAGGCTCCAGCTTCCCTGCGACTCTAACAGGGTAAAACGGTGCAGCAAATGACTGAATGAATGAATATTAATTAATTTAATACACACTAATGTGATTTCTAATAAGGTGTGCTTATGGATTTTCTAAGTTCTTTCTAAGTAAGATGTGCCCTTTTCTGATGCTAACCGTTTCCCACCAGGTGCCCTTTTGAATAAATACCCTCTATGAACACCAATTTATGGGTTTTACTCTGACATCATTCATCTACTGCCAGCAGCATGGCTCATAACAACATAATACTTAAACATCGCCAGAACAACCTAAAGAATCTACTTCAGTGTTTGTGTGGATGGATACTGAGCCCTTTTATTCAGCTGTGCTTACTGAATGACCTGCAGCTTAGAAATATAAGCCCAAACCCTCCTACATACTCATGGTTTTATTCTCTTATAATCATGCACTCTGTTCTCTCCTGCCTATTGCTCTCTTAAAAGCACATATTGTATCTTCTATACACATACAATTAATCTAATCTTCACTTTGTTCTCTTCCTCAAGGCTTCTAATATTTAAAGCAGAATCTTTAAACCATCTGGATAACTAACATTCGACACAACGTCGTGAGGAAATAAAATACCTTAAAACTAACTGAGAAAATGTTTGGAGACGACAGGCACACTCAAAAATTCCCAGGTATATTAAATAACGATGAAATACAGTAGTATCTCTTGGAAATAAAAATGGAATCATCCACAGTGTCTTTCAGAAGCCATTTGGTTCCTCCTGTACGCGAGTGTTAATGACCGATGCAATGATATTAATAACATCAACCTCTTTTTTATCATCATCCTCCGCTTGCTGGGGTCGGGTTGCGGGGGAAGCATGTTTTTTATTTCTTTTGAAATCATATCCCTTCTTCTGTTTCTTAACACATAATCTCAGACTTTTCCACTTTCTACCAATTGGTGTTGTGCTGCCAAGTTATCACACATGCACAAGATCGTTACTCCAGTCATGCCGTCCTGTTATTGTTATAGTTATTGTTAACAGATACAGAACCAATTTGTAGAACAGGTGAATAAGAGATACTAAGCCCATGAGCTGGGGCGGTTTCACAAGGAAACCTTTTATATTCATCCAAAATGAACTGATAATGGAAGATGAAACACAGACAGGATCTTCACTAGTGAATAGTTTATATAGTTAATATTGAGACTCACAGTAAGTTTATTGTGGGTTTAAGTTTAGGAAACCCAGTAAGGTTGACACATCACCAATAAAAGAATTGGCCTTAGAAGAACTTATAAAACTGAAACCCAAAAAAACGGTCTCTAGGTGTGAGTGTGAATGGTTGTATGTGTGTGTTGTCCTGCAATGGACTGGCGAGCTCTTCAGGGTGCCCCCCACCTTCGCCCTGTGTCGGCTGAGACAGGCTCCAGCCTCCCTGCAACCCTAGTAGGATTAAGCAGTCCAGCAAATAAGTAAGTAAGAAAATTTTTAAAGTTTTCCAAAGCAAAATCAGCTGTATTATGTTTTGAATAGGCCAGTTTTAGGGTCCTTGATGACCATCATGCAACTCAGTGAAGCATAATAGCCAATCAGCATCACAGTGCATACGGACACCAGACAGACTCTGTACAACCATGAAAAATCAACTCCATGGTTTCTTGAGTATGGTGCTTTGCTCGCACAGGCCTTCATCCTGATTGTACTAAGCAGAAAACAAGCGATTTGTTTTCAATAAAATAAATATTTAGAGTTAGTCCATAACCTGTCGTGGCTGATCCACTGAAATGGCTGAACTTTATTACTACAAGATGTAGATTAAACAGCAATTAGGAAGGACATTTACAGAAGAGCTTGGATTGATTGATTGATTCATTCGTTTTTGTCTTTATTTATTTATTTGTATTCAGAGGATGAAATCTGGTTTATACGGTAGGTGGAGAAAAGAATGCAGGGAGAACATTAGCACAGGGATTTGAAATCTAGGACAGACAGCAGGGAATATTGAAGTGCTGCAACACTGCGTGACTCAGCTGGATCATTAGATTAGGAATTTAATCAGGAAGAACAAATGTGTTAAATCAGGCATGAAATAAACATCATGGTCACCCATTAATGACACTGTACTCTGACTTACCTCCGATCTGTAACTGAGCTCAGGTCTGCCTGCCGTCTCTGTGATGTTGGGGGATGTGTGTGTGGTCGTATCTGATACACTGATGTCTGCATGTCTGTGTGCATCAGCACTGAATGCAGCCTGGTAGCTGGTCTCCGGTGGAGGCTCGCTGGTAGCTGCTCCCAGGAATGTAGACCTTTTCTGAATGAGCTTTGATGGCGGCACCCCAGCCCAGGGCTTGAACTCCTCTCTGAATCCAGACATGAATTAAATGTTACCAGTTACAACAGCAGTTCCCGTTCATTCAGTCATTCATTCCTTCATTCAGTTGCTGAGCTATTTATTCCCACAAGGGTTGCAGCTGACTCTGGATGAGGGCGGGGTACACCTTGAACAGCTCGCCAGTCCATTGCAGGGCTAACACACACAATTTAGGGGTAAGTTGGAACAGCCAATTAGCCCAGTGTGCATGTCTTTTGGCTGTGGGAGGAATCTAGAGGACCTGGAGGAAACCCACACATATATGGGAGAACATACAAACTCCACACAGAAACACCTTCGCCGAACCCAGGACGGAAACCCAGGACCTTTGTGCTGCAAGGTGGTTGTGCTAACCTCTAATCCGATTCCCATATTTTTCTTTATTGGTTACACCAGGCTTTTCTCACAGCATTTTTTAGGAGTTACCTGTTTTCCAGGGTGTTTTCTTTAGTCTTCTATTCAGGAGGTGAAATGTACTTTCTGATGATTGGCTTGACCAGTCTGAAACTTTTTCCCTGATGGAGTCTTTTGTTGAGGTGGCAGTGTGTTTTGAACGATTGTCTTTCTGAGTAATTAAGTTCCTCCCAGTTAAAAATGTCTGTAAATTGCCAGACAGCATGTTTCTCTATTAGACGTTTACATTCGGTGATCCAATAAATATGACTGAACCTGTTCCGCAGGACCACGCCGTGACAACCTCCACCACATTGTACAGATGTGCTTGCATGTTTTGTATCATGAAGCCTTCTTCAACCAAACTTTGACCTTTCCATCAGTTTGTTACAAGTTCATCTTTATCTTCATCTCATGAATCCAAAACTTTGATCCAGAACTGTTGTGGCTCATCCCTGTATTTTATTCTATTTTTATGTTTTGCAAATTCCAGTCTAGATTTCTCTTTTTTTTTTCTGCGGATGAGGGGATTGAATCTTACAGTATGGTCTCTATATTGTTGTTCATTAACTTTAGAGTTGTTTATCATGTTAATGACTGTCGCCTTGGGCTTTTTTCTTTGCTTGTTCGTCATCACTGGTTCAATGCCTGGTGCTCAGTACACCAGTGTTTTTCTTCTTTTTAGGAAGAAAGGCTATGCACAATATATTTTTAATACCTCTGAATTTTCTCCCTTCTGTCAGTTTCAGAATGGAATGCGTTTTTCCCATACACAGCTCTCTGATCTTCAAATCGAGCTACGCTTCTTAACCACTCTTCCATTCATCACAGGTGAAAGCCAAAGTTTACAGGGTAAATAACCAGAGCGGCTTAATTTTCCGGTAATCTTATACAACACACCTGGAAACACCTGTCATTTCCATGTTCCAATACTTTAGTTTACTTGTAAATGGGTGGTTTATTATAAACTATGCTCTATGTTATTTCACATAGATGTAAATAACAGGGGAAAATGTAAAACTATGATCTCTGTTCTATTTATCTTTTGATTTCACACATACATTTCTTCAGTGCATAGCAAAAACATGTATAATAATAATTATCCTTGAGCGGCACGGTGGTGTAGTGGTTAGCATATCCTCCTCATAGCAAGAAGCTCCTGGGTTTGTGCCCCAAACTCAGCAAAAGCAAAAGGGAAAAGCATCGTTTTTGAATGCCAAGAAGTGTCCGTCCGTTCATCACTCTGGCTTATGTGTACCTGTGGTGATGTTTCGCTTGCTGGGATATTACCACTGTAATGGGAATGAATGTCTGAGTGATGGTAGCTGCTTCTACTCTATTTTACCCTCAATACTGTTGCTTGTTTCAAGCAATAAAATAAATTACACTTTTTAATAAAATAAAATATTTTTTAATAACCAGAATTCTATGTGCCATATGCAGTAATTATGTGGGTTTTGTTGTTTTTAGCTGTCTCTGAAATCAGACTGTAACATCTGAACGTCATACACCAATCAGCCATAACATTACAAACATTTTGACCACTGACGGTGAAGTAAATAACATGAAACAGCAGGTCAAGTAGGGTATTCCAAGTATATAGTGGCAAGTATCTACCAAAGGTGGTCAAAGGAAGGACAACCGTTGAACTGGCAAGAGTGTCATACATCTGGTACATCTGGTCTGATCCCAAAGAAGAGGTACTGTAGCACAACTTCCTGACCCTATAAATGATGGATATGATAGTGTATGGGGCTGCCTATCTGCAGACCAGTCAGGTGTTGTTAATGTTATGGCTGATCAGAGTAATTCTACTACAGTGGCATGCAAAAAAGATGACCTAGTTAAATAATTAGACTCCCTTACAGGAGGAAATAGCAGAACAACTCGTATATAAGATTAGAACAGTGATGCAGATTTATGTGGCCGCAGTGAGAACAGAAATGGAAAGCCGGTGGAAATGGACCACATCAGCACTGAGATTACAGGTAATATGGGGCTAAGTCGCCTGTTTTAACCGCCCGGTAATGTTCACTGAGGACATTCCAGCTGTGTTTGCATAACCATGCACTGATTAGATTTGATGCTGTAAGCATTAGTAAGCAGTCTGGAGTAGGCTCGGATGTTTGAGTGTTAGATCGGCTCTCTCTGCGCTCATGGTTTATGACGAGTGAATAACTGGCACAGTTTAGTAACCCACAGCCCATCATAAGCTTTATAAAACACTAATGAGTCTAATAAGACTGTTACATTTTAGCACTGCAATGCTACACCCTTATCTGCTTATACACTGATTACACAAAAAAGCTACAAATTTGCAAGAAAATACAATTCGCCCTAAATGCTTTAACCTGTTCGTTTCTCATGGGCGGCGTGGTGGTTAGCACGTCCGCCTCACCGTAAGAAGGTCCTGGGAACAAGTCCCAGGTTCGGCGAGCGTGTTTCTGTGTGGCCTTTGCACATGTGCTTGTGTGGGTTTCCTCTGGGTACTCCAGTTTCCTCCCACAGTCCAAAGCCATGTACATCAGGCTAAGTGGCTGTTCCAGATTGCCCCTGGGTGTGAGTGTGAATGGCTGTGTGCACGTGTTGCCCTGATTGATTGGAGAGGGGCTCAGTGCCCCACCTTTGCTCAGAGTCGGCTGAGATAGGCTCCGGGCTCTAGTAGGATCAAGCGGTTCGAAAGGATGAATGTATGAATATTTCTCAGTTTATCTCCTCCGCTGTGCTCATACTGCATGTCTGTCCTGTTGTACATGTGACAGGTGTGAGGGGGGGGGGGGGGGGGGGGGGGGGGGGGGGGGGGGGGGGGGGGGGGGGTTGTTGTTACCTGTAGGAACTGGTTTTGGCCCCCTCTCTGTCCGCGGGTCTCCTCCTCCCCGCGCGCTCCTCCGGCTGCTCCTGCCTTCCTCCGTTACTGATCCATGGGAAGTTGTCCTTTCTCGGGATGGGCCACGGTTTGTAGTCTTGTTTGTACTGGGTCAGGCTGGGGAACGGTGCGTGCTCGCGCGGGCTGTGATCCGGTTCCGCGCGCCTGCGGCTCCCTCGGTTTCCTCCGCGCTGCGGGGTGAACTGATCGCGCTTCTGCGCTCCCTCCGCGGTAACGGACCCTGTGACCGAGCGGATCTCCTGCTCCGGGGTATCAGACAAGTTCTGGAGGGTCAGTGGAACGGACAGGTCCGATTTGTCGAACTGGTTCCAGAACTGCGCCAGACAGCAAACCCGACTAATGCACGGCCACGCCATCACATCAGAGTCCACTACAGCACAGCACGCATCCGGACCACAGCACAAGATCCAGGGACCGATCACGTCCAGGACGGTGTGGCTAGAGCGCCGGGTGGTGGTGGTGATGATGATGATGATGATGAGAGTAAACGCAGCCCTGACGCGCTCCTCTCACGTGCTCCTGAAAAAAACACCACACGGCCTCAAAAAGCAGGAGATCAAACTCCTGTACCACACACGACTCACGTGAGTTTCACTCACCACCATCATCACCACCACCATAATAATCACCACCATCTTCATCATCACCATAATTATCACCATCATCATCATCATCATCACCACCATCATCATCATCATCACCGTCATAATCATCATTTGCCAACTCACTTCTAGGGTGGCGTGGAGGCTGGAGCCTATCTCAGCCGACTCTGGGCGAGAGCGAGGTACAACCTGCACAGCTCTCCAATCCATCCTAGGGCAACACACACTCACTCACACTAACAGCCAGTTAGCCTAATGTGCATGTCTTTGGACTGTGGGAGAAAACTGGAGTACCTGGAGGAAGCCCATGCAAGCCTGAGGAGAACACGCCAATTTCAGAGAGAAACGCCCTTGCCCAGCCCGGGACTCAACCCCTGCACTTTCTTGCCTGAGACAGATGTGCTGCTATCATCTAAAGATGATAATAATAACAACTAAAATCCAGTGTTCATGAATGAAATTTAATGTTTACTTTTATATCAAAAGATATTGAATCATTTAGGACAGAAAGTTTAAAGAGGAAAAGTTAAGTTGAGTAAAGAATTACATGGTTCATGATACCTGGAAAACATTGATTTTAAAATGATTTACCTCCTTCCACTAATGAAGAGCTGCATAGCAAAGGTTTGTCCTATTTAGCAACTGTGTGTTAAAAAAGAAATGGTTCAGATGATAATATTATTATTATTATTATTATTATTATTATAACAAGAATATTATTAATATTAATAGTAATAAAAAGTAATATTAATAGTAATAACATTAACAGTAATAGTAATAATAATGATAACAATAATAATAATAATGCTAATACTAATAATAACAATAATGATAATAATGATAATATTATTATTAATATTATTATCATTATTATTACTATTACTGTTATTATTAATATTATTAAGGACTCAGCTGAGGTCACAAGGTAATTCGTCTTTACTTTTGATTATTCAGGATATAACTGGTTTATTATACAATGTGTAGAAAAACAAAATCAAATCACAAAATGCTGTTTTCTGGAAAAAACATATTTACTTTGTTGATACAAGAAAAATAAACAGAATTTGTCGCATTACATATGTAACCTACAGATCCTTCAGGAATCAGTGGCTGGGTGTGTTTCTGAAAATACAGTGTATGCTTTCAGCCAATCAGCATGCAGATTTTATTAGGTACAATGAGTAATGATCACTGATATCTACAAGATTGCAGTCACTTGACTGAACATGTGCACAAGTGGTGGTCATTACTATGCCTGGAAGAAAACAGTATATTTGTTGATTTACGTTACAATGATTGTGCCAATTCAGTTTATCTGGAAACCTGCATTTTTTTACTCTTCTTTTTATGTTTTATAGGAAGGAGGATGTGAAGTTTTACTTTCAGGTCATTTCTTCAAAAGCACTTGTTTACATAACTGCTTAAAATATACAACTGTTTCTGTTCTTCCACTTTGCTGTTATAAGCTCTATTACACAAATACAGCTGGACACATCTGTGTGTCATTTATCAATTGGCTATTTTTCTGCAGGCAGAGAAGGAATCAGACGACATCAGCAGGTACCACGATGGCTTTCAGCTGTGGGTCAGTACTGGCACTATTTGTGTTCTTTGTGTGTGTGTGTAGATAGTGAGAGGCCAATGACCAGAGAGAGAAATGCGAGCAGTCATATCATGTAGTGTAATAAAAATCTTCATAGTGAATAGAATGCTCGGGACACCTCTCTGAGTCTTTAGTATCCCAGACCTGAGTTCTGTTACAGGGTGATTCTTTTCTACACCTGGTGTACATTGAAATGTGAAACAATTTTCTCATTCCTTCAATAAATAAAAAAAGATTTGTTGACAGTCATTTTGAGAACGATGATGCATCTCGTCAGAGCAACATGTGATAAGCATTTTTTTTTTTTTTTTTGGCAAAGGAATAACAACTCAACAGCATCAAAAGCAACCTGTCCAGATCTCAGAGCAACTGAAAATTTAGGGTGAACATTAAAAGAAATTTGGTCCATGACAAGGATCCAAAAGGTCTGTGTCTCAAGGAATTCTATCTTGAGCTAGCAAACAGAAAGATGTCTGTGATCTGTTTATTTCAAAGTATAAAAAGGCTGGCTGAACGAATATGATGCAAGTTCAAGCTAAACATAATGTGCTGTGTATTTCAGGCTAATATGAGACCTGTACTGGGGAATACCTGGGGGAATCGTGGGTAACTTGACCCCGGAGTAAAAGTGATGTGGTACCCATGATGCTGACTGAGATCAGATCATTGTTGTGTTTAGTGATATAACTCATTAAAAGATATAACATCATGATTTGGAATGTACCTGTGGTTGTCTCCCTCTGCAGGAAAATATTACAGCTCACAGGTCGTCCCAGCCTTTTTTTTTTTTTTTTTTGCAGGACAAAAGAATATCCCACACCCAGGTTAGGAACATGTAAATTTCATAAATCTACATTTTATCTGGTTCGAGTCCTGGGCTTGGCGAAGGGGTTTCCATGTTCTCCCCATACTTGCATGGGTTTCCATGGGTTGTATGGGTTTCCTCGAGGTACCCCGGTTTCCTCCCACATTCCACAGACATGCACATTAGGCGAACATGATATTCTCGATTGACCCGAGGTGAATATTTGTGTGGGTGCGTATTTGACCTGCGATGTTTTGGCGAGCTTTTCAGAGTGTAGCCCGCCTACACCCAGAGATGGCTGTGATGGACTCTAGCCTTTTTGCAACCCTAATAAGTGATAAAACGGTTCGGAAAAAATAACAACAATGCAAAAAAGATAATTAACCAGTTGCCTGTTTATTTAACATGGTCTATGCAGGGTTCACTAATTGGAGTGTACTGAAGGGAAGTGATAAACATGTAGTACAGCTTATTTAAAATATATTTCATTGTTTTTAAATCTATCTACATCTTTATATCTTATGAACATTCACCAAAAATTAACTATTTTCTGGTATCAAAAACGGTAAACAAAACAGAATGATGGGCAGCACTGTGGATTAGTGGTTAACACGTCCGCCTGTCAGTAAGAAGGTCCTGGTTTTGATTCCCAGGTTCAGGTGTTTCTGTGTGTAGTTTGCATGTTCTCCCCATACGTGTGTGGGTTTCCTCTGGGTGCTCTGGTTTCTTCCCACAGTTTAAAGACATGTACAATAGACTAAATGCCTGTTCCAAATTGTCCCTAGGTAGTGAATGAGTGTGAATGGTTATGGGTGTGTGTGTGTGTGTGTGTTGGCTCTGGAATGAATTGGTGAGCTGTCCAGGGTGTTCCCCACCTTTGCCCAGAGTTGGCTGAGATAGACTCCAGCCTCCCGAACCGCAGTAGGATTAAGTGGTTTAGCAAATGGCTGAATGAACTAAAACAGAATAATTGAAAGTGGATGAGTGTCCTGGGAGAGCTTCTGCCTACTGGGCATCCCTGAGCAGAATAAAGCTGAAAATGACTGAAAATAAATTAACTTAGTAAATTTAAAGCTATTCAGTTCTTTTCCTGGTCCAAGGGATACACGTCTAAATCTTCACTGATAATCTCACATGTACTAAAGATGTAGTGAATGAAAATTAGCACAAAAAATGTCTATCACAGTGAAGAAGCTCAACTAGCAAAGATGATCCAAAATAGAATTTAAATGTATTTCTATTTATTAAGGCCTTTAATATTAAATAAATGTTTGTGTCAGTTTGTTTAAAATGAACTTGTCACTGGTATCCAACCCGTGTTGTGTTGGACTGGATCCGCCCTGTATCTGGAGTGGAACTGGTGCTGAAGAATAACAGCGACGTTGGTTATGACAGGCCCCATTCCTTCTTCCTCAGTTGCACTCTCTGGATCTTACCGCTCACTGTCTTGGGAAGCTGCTCCACAAACTCAATCTATCATTCAACCAGAAATGTTTCAATTAACAAACAGGAAAAAAAAATGTTTTGCACGAGACAAAATTGCAATTTATTCAATGCAGTGTGAACGGTGTATTTTACAAGGTTACTGAAAATGTTCATTAAGTCACAGTGGAGTTTAACACAAGGTAAATGCAGGCTCTGTGTTTCCCCCGAGGGCTCCACAATAATAAAGTAATATAGATGTCAAATATAACATAAGACGGGTATTATACAATAACACAAAAGTAAAATATGAGAAGCACCATGATATAGACAGAAGTAGGTAAATATTTTTTAAATAAAACATATTTCACAGAAAAATCACAAAATAAAGAATTACATGCTATCCTTGAGGGCTTCTTCTCGCATTCATCTCATTAACTGTTGTTCATTTTTTTGTGAATGTATTTATATATTTTTGTTTTCTGTGTGTATACCTTGCGGGGGTATTTATAAGGAGCTGTGACCTTCTTCACGTGTGTCTGCAGTTGTCTGATTAATTCATTCTGGTCTCTGTGTTTATATTCTGAAGTAAGAACAATAAATGCCTTCACGACCTGCATAAAAGAGAGCAAAAGAAAGAAAGAGAGCGAGAAAAGGATATATAAACTAGAAAATCCAATTTCTAATTTACATACATGAAACTCAAAGCAAAAAACAGGGATGGCTTTACATTCCAACAGCACTATACCCATTTATCATTTTTTAAAAATTGCAGTCTTTTCATTTTGTATAAATCGGATGGTATATTCACACCCAAATGTATGTAAAAAAAAAAAAAGGCAACTCGTATCTTAACTGTAGTTCTGTATTTCTGTGCACAAATACTGAATTAATAATGTGATGTGTCCACAATACCGCTGTCACTACTTTAGCAACAGTTCTCCAGTTATTAAACTGGATTTGCCCAGATCTGTTCTGATATAAAAGTACCTTCATGTATTGACACTTTAAGCTGTATATGTACAAAGACAGAAAATTAATACATTGTGGTGTTTTGAGAATATAAGGTTATATCCCCAAGAACAACTGTTACATCAGTTCTGTTAAAATCCTGTATTAATATTGCTGTAATTTATGATTCAAAAAAGCTGGAGCTTCAAAACGTTCCAGAAATATACTCTGTACCGTAGTGTTTATTTGCAGATATTACAAGTATTTCTGTGAAAATTATTCCTTGTGAAGACGCGATTAGAAATTCTATACTTTCATGAGAATGACTCGTATAAAGAGCGGGACAATAAATATGTATTTCTATGAGAATGACGGGCAACTTGCTTAAATCAGTTGGGTTACGGTTAGGGCTGTCTGACCAACAAGCTATGAGAATACAGGGCTGAAACCCAAAAACAAATATTTTCTTAAGATTTATGGATCTTTCTGCTTCTTGCTTTTTAAATTTACTCCACAATTGATCAGTTCCCACGTCTAAACTTTCCTCTATGACAACAATTACCAACAGAGGACAGTAAGGCCAAACCAAGTAAGCTTGACTAAGCAGGATCTCTTACTAATGGCAGTTATTTGCCTTTGCCAATTTTTACACACAGTGCTGCCATTTTTAGAGTCTTGAATGTAATCGGACAGTTAACTGATAAGCAGTGTCATGGTGATATATGAAATTAAGGAGAAAATGTGTGGAATTGATTCCAAGTACTGAATTTGTATTTGGCAGCTGTTCATGGGAACTCTCAATATGTGTTCCAAAGACGTGTTGGTGCAAGTAAATTATTGGGCTGAAAAAAGAAAGAAATAAACACACTATCAGAGGAAGAAAAGAAAATTTAGGTGCCCAAGCTCAGCAACACCAAAACACCTGAAAGATCAGAGATGAAAACGAAAATGAATGGAATTCTTTTAAGTAATCATTTAAAAAACAAACCCCCCCCAAAAAACACTAAAAATCATGATGTATATCACATAATGTGTGTGTGTATATTTGTGTGTGTGTGTGTGTGTGTGTGTGTGTGTGTGTGTGTGTGTATATATATATCTATATTCCCCCCTCCCAATTCCAACCTACCACTCTAACTTTTTCTAACTTAATGAACACAAATATTTCTCTAACAGTGTCATACGCTGAAAAACAAAGGATTCACATTGGCGAAAAGAAACTTTTACAACATTTTGATGAGAGATAATAGAAAAAGGAGGATGAGGAGGAGGAGGAGGACTGTAACCAAATCCATAACCTTCATTGGTGATGAGGTGAGAATTGACTACAAAAAGGTTGAAGACAGACTGGACTGGAGGACCAACACTAATGCTGTGTATAAGAAGGGAATGAGTAGACTCGATTTCCTTTAACGTGTGCATCAAAATGTTGAAGACCTTCTACCAGTCTGTGGTTGTGAGTGCCATCCATCCATCCATCCATCCAATCATCAAACTGATGTTTTGTGCATTGCAAGAGGCTGTTCTGCTCTCCACAGTTGTAAATCGTGGCTATTTGAGTTACTGTAACCCTCCTGTCTGAATTATTAAGATACAAAGATGTTTGTGAGGATCAAGGATGTTCTAATTCTACAGCTTTACAGTAGTAGAAGATCCAGAACTACTTCTCTTTTCACTAAAAAAATCCAATCTTACAAGACAAGTGACGGAAGCAGGCTGTTTTCAGTACATTACCTCTCCTCTGACAGGGTCGGGACTGCTGACCACAGCTGACTCAGCCACAGCTTCATGTTCTATTAAAGCATTCTCCACCTCAAATGGACCAATACGATATCTGAAAAAGCCAATCAAAGGGGAATGGGGGTAAACAGTACACTGCCAGTTTCATATAGCTATTAAACCCCCTATCCCAGACTTCATCCCTTACTGTCTACGTACACTGTTTTAATTTGAATAACTGAGCAAGATGAAAAGGATATAGGACATGTATTGTGAATCTAAAATGAGACTATATGGATATTGAGCTTCTGTTTGTAGACTGAATAGACGAGGAATAAAGAATCATGTTGAGGAGTTAACATATTCTCTAAAGTAACGAGCTTCACTCTGCACCCCTCATATGTGGGAAACTCTGCTACAACTACAATATTAATACAAGTGATGAGAGTAGCTAATATTAAATATGTGTATTTTGTTAGGGTTTAAAATATTATGAATAATTTCAAATGCATGGAGTGTATTATAATCCACCGTGCCTTTGGTCAAAAGGTGCACATTCTTTATTAACACCTAGAACTATAAATGTACTCTCAGAGTGCAGACCTCCACCAGAGTAGTCCCTAAATCTGTAAACTTTTTAATCCAGGCTTTATTGGGAGATGGTGTAATATTACAGTGTCCCTTGTGACCTGTTCTGCAATTATTTGTTCTGTACTTTTTCTCCCAGCGCATTGTGGGTGATTTCTACCTTCTTGATCCTGATCTGGTTCAGGATCACACCCAAATACATTGGCACAAGACCTGCATATGGTGAAAATTTTGTGGCAATCTGTCCATTAGTTTTCGAGTTACTGTGGTCATAGACACCCACCCACAAAACACACACACACGATCAATCTCATAACTTCTCCCCTTGGTGGAGGTAACAATGAAGGCTCCATCTGGGAAACCAGTTCGATTTCTTCTAAAGGTTTTTTCTCATGTCATCTCTGGGAGTTTTTCTTTGCCACTTTAAGCTCTCATTTTCTCTAGATATTTAAACCTACATCCAGATTACTACCAAATCTCCATCACTTTTTTATCATCAGTATACAATAAAAACTGAGCTTCCTATATTCCATTTAATGCTATTTTTGTTATAATGTATTTAACCCTCTGTTAACCAAGTCCCTTTCTAATTGTGTTAAAATTATTTCCCTGGGCAAACAATGTTGAATTTGGGCCAATATTTGGTAACAAACAAACAAACAAACAAACAAACAAACAAACAAGCAAACAAGCAAACAAACAAACTTTTTCCCCAGGCTGTTATCCCTTTCACTTCATGTAGCAGATATGCTACGGTGGTTAATAGTGAGTTAATGCTACAAAAATTGTAAAAGGAAAAGTGTAGGGAAGCATCGCAGGAGAAATTATGAAGTCAGCACGCTTACCCTGCAGATAGTATGACATCATCAGCTCTGCCAACAAACCACAGATATCCATCCTGGTCCATTATCCCTCTATCACCTGTGAGGTAGAAGTCGCCATGGAAACAGTCTGCTGTTTTCTCTGGTTCGCCCTACAGGCAGTTGCGGTACATTTCAGGACTGAAAGCTGCCATAGATAACTATAAACTGTTTATCATAAACAGGTCACATTTCTGTCTCCTAGTTTGTAAAAAATCACTAAGAATCTCCAAGGTGCTATAAAATGTGTTAAGAGAGTAAAAAAAGTACAATAAAACTCTATTTACATAATGTGCTTTAAGTTCTTGAATAAGGCACCTAACCCCTAACCGCTCTCTGGGTATGGCAACCCCCTGCTGTGTGTGTGTGTGTGTGTGTGTGTGTGTGTGTGTGTGTGTGTGTGTGTACTCAATGTTTATGTGAGTGTGTGCACTCACTTTGGACTTTGTCTTGAATGCAGAAGCTAAATTTCCCTTGTGTGATTAATACAGTACATCAAAATCATTTATACCTGCAAATTCAAAAGGAAAATTTCACGACATTTGTCCGTGAACTAAAAGTCATGAGAATGAAGCCAAACTATGACCCTGAGCACACAAGTAGTTCTACCAAAGAATAGTAAAAAGAAAGAAAGAAAAGATAAGTCTTGGATTGGCCAATTGAGATGTTGTGGAGGACCTGAAGTGAGCGGTTAATGAGAGGAAACCCATCAACATCCTGGAGTTGAAGCTGTTCTGTACGAAGGAATGGGCTAAATTTCCTCCATGTGCCGGACTGATCACCGGTTACTGGAAATGTTTAACTGGAGTTATTTCTGCACAAGGGGTCACACCAGATACTGAAAGCAAAGCTTCACAGATTTTTGCCACACACAGTTCCTTTTAATAGGGTTCCCTTTATCTACTTTTAAAACTTGTTTGAAAATCTGAAGTTTTTGGTCATATTCATCTCCAAACATAGAATGTTCTAAAGGGTCTAAAATGTATACATATACATATATAAAGATGAAATTATGAAATGTATTGGATTACTGTAGCTCAGTCACTGTGTTATGAGTATATCAGACTACATGTACAAGAATTGTAAATCACTGGATCTCTATTTAGTTATGATTGCAGATGTGTCCAAATATGGGACAATTAAATCATTTATAAGATAAAATCTGGGATATGGTGTCAACATACAAAATACTTTCTCAGTTAAAGGATTTTCGCAAAGCCAGACAAAACAGGATATTTGTCCCTGTTGAGAGAGAAGAAAAGGTGCGTACCATGTACTCGGTGAAGAGAAAGAACGGTTTATCCGGTTTCACTCTGATAGCCAGATTCCCTTCTGTTCCCCGAGCAACAACGTTTCCTTCCTCATTTACAACCTATGGTCACCATATAAATCAGAACAAAAGGAATTAGAAATGAAATACAATTGTTCATCTATTTTAATCAGTCACAAACACACATTATCTGAATCAATATGACTAAATTTACTTGCTCAGATATTTACATTTACAGCATTTGGCAGATGCTCTTATTCAGAGCGACTTACAATTATCATTTTCATATGACTGAGCAATTGAGGGTTAAGGGCCTTGCTCAAGGGCCCAACAAATTCAAATTTAATTCAATTCAAATTTTATTTGTCACATACAAATTATACACAGTACAATATGTAGTGAAATGCTTAGTACGACTGTCCAGAATGTAACGAATAAACTATCAAAGTAACAAGACGAAAAGAACAATAAGTAAAACTTTTAAAGGATTTTAAAGGTCAGTTAAAGGATTTTGAGGGTCAGATAAATATAAAAATGCAAAAAGATAGAAATACAGGAAATATATAGAAATAAATAAATATACATATAAGATAAAATATAATATACAATATATATATATATATATAAAATGAAGTATAAGTGAAATATATGCAAATGTACAAAACTGGTGATAGTGGGGATTGAACCACTGACCTTTGGATCAGTAACCCATGTTCAGATATTTACCTGCACATCATAGGCAGGTGATGCCTTGCCAAAAGAACCGGGTCTAATTTCCATACCTTTGAATGTGCCAGCAATCAAAACCTAATAAACAAAAACATATCAATACAATACACATAACTCTGCCCCTGCTAATCAGTCATCTAGCAGAATTAGGTCCAAATGAATTATGCATTTCTGCTTTATGAAATTAAAGACAAAGCTCCACAGTGTTTTATAATATTTACACTGACACTGTTGAAATTTAAACACACTAACTGAAAAACAACACTGACCAAGCTGATTCGCACCCACACAACATAATGCTAACCATGCATCCAAAAAATCAGAGCAGTAAAAAAATCTGCCTCAAACCCTAACACATATAATGGAGCCTATCTCAGCTGACACTAGGTAAAGGCGGGGTACACCCTGAACAGCTCGCCAGACTACCGCAGGCCCTAGACACACACACAACCACTCACACTCACATTCACACCTACAGGCAATCTGAAACAGCCAATTAGTCTAATGTGCATGTCTTTGTACTGGGGAGGAAACCGGAGTACCCGGAGAAAAACCACACAAACTCGGGGAGAACAGCTCTACACAAAAACACCCTCTCCAAGCCCGGGACCTGAACCATAGACCTTCTTGGTGTGAGACAGATGTGCTAACTACCACACCACCATGACATCCCGCATATAATCAAAATCCACGAATGTATGACCTTTATATCTCAGCTCATACTGAAGGGTGTAGCACCCTGCCTCCCATGACAGCTTGGCCAATTACGTCCCATCGACTCCCGATCATGGATGGCTGCAACATCAACCTGGATTCAAACCTGCAAACTTCCTGTTGATACCTTGTCATGCACCACTCAGGAGAAAAATGATCAGTAATCTAATATTTATTTATCATGCCAATAATTCCAGAATTTTCTGTAATCACTGCTAAATCTGTGTACTTGTTTTTCCCAAAATTACTTGTGCACTTTATGTAAATTTTGGATCAAGGGCTCATAGTGATATGAAAATCAAAACCATTCAATTAAAACAGCAAAGATAAAAAATTTCCCTTTTTACTCACTGTCTCAGTCTGTCCATATCCCTCGTAGATATCAAGGCCTGTCAGCTCTCTCCACTGACTCATTACCTCAGGGTTAAGGGGCTCTCCTGCACACAGGCAATGCTCCAGAGCCTGAAACTGGAACCTGACACACAACAGTCTCATCACTATAGCCTGAATCTCGTTACTGCTACACACTACAAACTACCCCACAGATTTACAGTTCCAATTAGTTAAAGTGATCAGGATTAATCCAACCAAAATTTGGCTTTACCAAAAGCCTTGACTGTGTTAAAGCAGAACCTCACTGACATCGTGCTCACCCGGCGCCGGTACAAAATAACATTATGCAATTTTCAGCGAGTGCCGGTACTTAACTTAACATTTATAGGAATAAGCATCCTAATTTGCATACTAATTTGTGTTGTTCTGTATTTGAAGAATGTATTTATGAGAGCAAACATGATGCGTAAATTTCTGTAAACATTAAAAAATTTTCTGGTAAGGAAACTATGGCAAGCAATTTCAAGGAAATGAAGCTAAGAGGGTGGAGGACAGTGTGTGTGAGTCCGTGTGTTTATGTTTGTGTCTGTAATTAGTGATGGAATATCTTAGGAGAAGCGTCTGGTTTTAAACAAAAACATTCGTGACCAGCAATTCTGCCTGAAGATTTCATGCTAATAGCAGGTTAGTGGCCGTCGCAAAAACAGTCTGAAAGGAAACTTTACATACATCAGAGCATAAATATGTGATCTTTAGTTTTCTGTTATTAAATGATGACACTGCCTGCAACATGTGACAGTGACAACCCATTTTAATTAAAGATATTTTTTCACTCAGAATAACCCTGAAAGAGCGAACCAATCAGATGCAGGTGCAGATCCTGTGTAGTCTGTAATAATGTTACTTTAGACCAGGGGTGTCAAACTCATATTCCCTGAGGGCCACATCCCTAAATTCAGAGGTCACTGTGGGCTGAATAATCATCAACATCGATTCAAAAAGGGCAACTACGAAATCTGCATGGCCATCTTATTTATTTATTTAACAAAGACTGTGGCAAAGATGTTGGTAGTTACTAGTCAGCTAAAACTTGGTGCAAGTACAAACAAAATGGTAGAGTCATAAAAGGATAAAGTACATGAGTCAAGGCATGAGCACAAAAAGCTCAAAGCAGTAGCCTTGAAAATATAAAATGCACAACAAATGAGCAGAACCAGGAGTCAGTATCAGTGTCAGAACTGAATATAATGAACGAAATATAGCAAAAATTCAAAAGAAAACCAGCACAAACACCTAAAGGAAAAGATTCCAGTGGAATAAAGAGAAGCGATGAAGGAGTGAGGATGATGATGATGATGATTATGGGTGAATCACTTCACTATACAAGGAGATAATGCTGGAACTTTCATCTGGTTCTGTATTCTTTATAAAGAACGCAGCCTGAAGGAACCCACGCGTGTATGATATTTAGTTACATCAGAATCAGCTTTAAACACAAGCAAGTAACTGACTTTGGTTTAAATAAAAAAATAATAATTTATGCAGGTTTTGACAAGAATTTGGGCAAATAGAGATAAACAGACTGCAAGGAAATATGAGCAAAGAAAGTGAAAATGGACAATATAGTATAAAAAGAATACACTATAGTGCAGAATTTATCATCGACACTGAGGGCAAACCAGTATCATGTGTTCAAGCGGTAGAGTACTGGATAAAAACACATGTGCACAGCAGGTTATTTTCACAATGATTTCTGACACACTGTGACTTTTTTATAGTTCAACAGAGTGACAGACTCGGGGAAGAAACTGTCTCTGTGCCGGGTGGTCTTGGTGTACCGTGCTCTGTAACACTTTCCAGAGGGAAGAAGTTCAAATAGTTTATTTGTGGGATGTGAGGGGTCTGCAGACATGCTACCTGCTCTTTTCTGACCCTGGACTGGTACAAGTCCTGGATGGATGTCAGGTAAAGGACTAGGGGAGGTGGACATCACCTCAACAGTCAGTACAGAGGGGTACACTGACATTTTGGCTTCTTTTTTCCTTCCATTGATAAAATGATTGATTTTCAGGAATAGGATGCATCTCATCCCCACAAAGCAAAACATGGTTAGCAACCAATTCAGTTCAGGCTCTGCCCTGCTATTTGGAACGAGACTAAGGGAGAATATTAGTGAAGTACACGCCTTAAAAAATTCAAGCCGGAAAAACAACAACAAAGTACCGACTGTGATTTTTTTCCACATGAGGATGAATAACAGTTACATCCACTAGCTGTAGCATTTTACTGTACCGTTAATATCAAATATAATTGAAATGTTAAAATACAACCAGACTGTGAATTGTAAGGCAAGACACCAAAATAGGCTGTTATGCTAATTCATACATAAAAGGGAATGAAGTTGGATAATTTGGCCCTACACACACTACAGTTGACATACTGCAGTTTGATGGTGTCGGTGTGGTGTTCTGATCATGAAGCACAAATGGACATCTTAGTGTCTTGCCAAAAAAATAACATTCACACATGCACACAACTTACTGATATTGTACAATAAGATACTGTTGTAAAATGAATGACAATAAAACTAAGAGACACTGAGTATCACCTGGATGGATGCTCCTGAACTAACAGTCGATAAGCTGTTGGAGCAGTGCAGAAAGTGCTGATGGGATACCTGCCGAGAGTCTAAAACACAAGGGCAAATTGATCATTATGATTTCAGTTTAACTATAATGTAAATATATTGCACACAAACACACACACACACACGCACGCACACACGCACACACACACACACATATATATATATATATATATATATATTTTCTTTTATTTTTTTTTTTTTTAAATCTAACACTGGGGTTCCTGAGATGAACATTTTTACAGTAGATATTCCAAACTCTTTGCATAAATCTGTACAAAATCTCGCTTTAATATTCAGTGTATATACTGTAGGGCGGCACGGTGACGTAGTGGTTAGCACATCCACCTCACAGCAAGAAGGTTGCATTTCTGTGTGGATGTTCTCCCTGTGCTTGTATGGGTTTCCTCAATGTACTCCGGTTTTCTCCCACAGTCCAAAGATTTACAGTAGGGTAAATGGCTGTTCCAAGTTGTCCCTAGGTGTGAGTGTGAATGGTTGTGTGTGTGTTGGCCTGCAATGGTCTGGCGAGTTGTTCAGGGTGTACCCTGCCTTCGCACAGTGTTGGCAGAGATGGGCTTCAATCGCCTCGTGACCCTAATAGGATTAAACAGTTCAGTGACTGAGAGTGTTGTATCATTTATTTTAAAACACACCTTGAGGACAGTGTCGGTGTTGAAGCGTGGCATATGGTGTGTGAACACACACGCTCCCTGAGTCCAGGGAGCAAATACACTGCTCCATGCAGATTTAGCCCAGCCCGTGTCCGAGGTATTCCAAAACACGTCATCATCAGTAAGATCTAACCAGTACCTGTACCAACACAAAAATCACACACATACACAAAGTTCCACATATAAACAGCCTTTACATCACTAATGCAAATTAATGCTAATTATGATCCTGTATATCTGAGTATTTTCTCAGTTCAAACCAGCTTCAGATCGGATCAGAGACTGGATTTGAATGACGTGAAGCATATTTATAATGCATGCTTACACTGTTTGTTTTTAAATTTATACTCATGCACGATTAATACACACACTCTCTCACACACACACACACCTGCCATTAACACTGAGCCCCAATCCATAGCTACCGTGGCTGTGAACTGTCATTTTGGGAGATCCAGTGGTTCCACTTGTAAAGAAGATGGTCATAGGTTCGTCACTCTTTGTGTCCACACATATGTGTTTATCAGAAGCCCTCCTGCCATTCAAAAGATATAGTAAATTCATGTGTTTCAAAGGAGAGCCGGATTTAAACTTCAGTCTTGTATACTGGTTCATATTGTATAATTCCACTGAGATCCAGTTATGTGAAGAAATTAGCAAATACAGATATATTTACAGAATACAGATGTTTTGTCAATAGTAACTTCTGGAATACAACAATAATCCAAGCGAAAGTGTGCATTAAACAGAGGGTCCCAACCCTGATCCTACAGGACTATGTAAACACTAAAATGTGTGGGACAAGGGGTCCTCCAGGTTTGTGATCTTACAATAAAACTGCTTTTATTATAGGAAAAGGTGTTCTGAAACGTTAAGCTAAGCAGACTGAACATGAGGAAAATGAATGTGGATGAAAATATAATCTACACTGTTACCCCATTACTTTTGTGAAGTTGACCCATCCTGGTCGCTCTTTGTTAGAAAGGAGAAGCTTAGAGGTCAATGTGGGACACTGTGGGGTCACAGCCTCCATTAGCAGTGCCGTACTCTCATCTGTGATCAAACACTTTGCTTGGGAGACTTGTAAACGATGCAGGATGTCTCTGGCTGTAAGCTGTGATGTTCCAGGGATCAGCACTGTACCTGTCAGAGGACAGAGTGTGTAAAAATCCAGGATTCAGATGTGAATACCTTCATGACTCAGTCACAAGTGTAGCAGGGGAGTGTGTGTGTAAATTTTATGTATTTTATATTTATATATATATATATATATATATATATATATATATATATATAAAATAGCAAAATTGTATTGTGGTTCTTTTTTGACAGATAAAATGGCAACAGAAAACACAAATTTTTATGATTTGTTTTGACCCCTGACAAGAACCGTCAATCTATCTCCCCAACTAGGGCACCATGCTTATTGTTTCATGTCACCTGGGCAAAGTACCTCTTCTGGGTGGGCGGTGGTAGTAACGCAAGAGGAGTGATGTGCTCAAAAAGAAGTAAGAGTGAGTGTGAGTGAGAGAGTGGAGGAAAGAGAGAGAGAGCAATTGGTGCCTGGGAAAGCCCCATGCCTTTCCCTCTTCCTTTTCCTTTTTGTATTTTTGTATTGCAATGTTTTTCCCTATTAGCATTTCTGGCCACTTGCTAACTTGATTCTATTTTAGGTGCCATTCCAAATTAAACTGTGCTACCTACCTACAGTCTATAATCTGTGCTTCCATAGAGTGTGTAATGGTGCGTCTGCCCTCATAAGTGCACTTCTTGTCAAGTGGCTTTTATTATTTTGTAAAAGAGTTTGATGCAATTTCTACATTCATTTTAACAGATCCAGGCGGATGGACGGTGACTAATGTGATATGTCTCATGAGTGTGATTACCTGTCCTGAGGCAGGCAATATTGGCCAGCCACCACTCTGGGACTCTTGGCAGTATGAGAAAAACTCGATCTCCTCTTACCAGGTGGCATTCCTCAATCAAAACATTTGCTAGCTGTCTAGAGTAGAAGCCCAGCTCCTCAAAACTCCATCTGATCTCTTCATTTTGATCATTAACCCACCACAGCGCAGGCCAAGACGACTTCCCACCTGCCTACAGGAAGAAATGTGTTGTATGTATTGTACACTTTGTGCAAAGAGATAAACTGATATAATATTTATTATGAATGGAGCACATGACTGTTCTTAGGTATCTGTAGCTTTAATCAATTAAAAGAGAAATCGATATTTATTATTAAAAATTCTGGTGGTGTGGTGGCTCAGTTGTTATCACTGTCGGTTTACAGCAAGAAGGTTCTGGGTTTGAATCTTAGCCAAGATTGTCTCTGTATGAAGTTTGCATGTTCTCCCCATGACTGTATGGGTTCCTCTGGGCACTCTGGTCAACTCTAAATTGCCCCCTAGGTGTGAATGTGAGTGTGAATAGTAATAGACTGGTGACCTGTCTGGGGTAGGGGAAAGCCAGCTAATCAAAGGTAAAGAAAGGAACTGGTGAATGCACCGTAATGATCTGTATCACGCTGACAAACTCTGCTTTGCTCTGTGTGTACTGGCCTGTAGGTGTATACATTATATATGCTCTAACTTGCTGAGAGCATTCGAATAGAACTGTGGCATTTTAGTGTGAGGCAGTGGTGGCCTGGTGGTAGGGTGCTGGATTACTGACCCAAGGATAGGGGTTCAAGCCCCACTATCAATGTTTTGTCACTGCTGTGCCCCCAGTGCAGCTAACTGGGTTTTCAAATGCTGGCCATGTCTCTCACTGTCTATGGACAGAAGCATGTAAAAGAACCATTGCTGATTTTCGTTAAGAGTAGCTGCATCGCTGTCAGTGTGTTTCTGCCCTGCGATGGCCTGGTGAGCTGACCAGGGTGTACTCTGCCCTCGCCCAGAGTCGCCTGAGATGGGTGCCAGCCTCCCCGCAACCGTAATTAGGATTAAGCAATTCTGAAAATGAATGAATGAATGAATTTTAGGCCCTGCGATGGCCTGGCGAGCTGTCCAGGGTGTACCCCGCCCTCGCCCAGAGTCGGCTGAGATGGGCGCCAGC
>JAOUQZ010000022.1:8629147-8649508 GCA_028564935.1 Neosilurus hyrtlii
CATTTGTGAAAAAAAAAGCCCCCCCCCCCCCCCCCCCAGTTTTAAACCTACCTTGCTCTTACTGACAGGCCCTTTCTCCTTCTCCTCTTTGTCCTCCTTCTCTCCTCTTCTCCGCCGGAGCTCAGCACTCACACTTCTCTCCAGGTGAGACACTTGCCAGAAGGCCACAAATCCACACAGAGAGAGTAAGTGTGCCAGACTCACACAGTTAACTGCATATAGAGTAGAAAATAGAGAAAATTAGAGCAGGCTGAAGAATTTAGGTAAGAGATGAGGATAACCAACCTACAGGACAGTAAACCAACAGGAACATGACCAAATCTCTGACTCATTCTGAATCAATAATGAGATGTATTAAGCTCAGACATGCCCTTCTGATCCTGGGAGTCCTGGGAACCTTCTGCCATTTCTGATTTCTCCTCATTCTCTGTAACCTGCTCCAGGAGGAGGTGAGCAGAGCGCTGAAGGAGGCGAGCACATAGCTGATCGGGTGATTCCGCAAGGAAGTAGATGAGGCGGACAGCCTGCTCCATGAAGGTTTGCCAGTACGGGTCAGATGATATCACTCCTATGCAGGGAAAAGGATGGAAATTTCCTGATGTTTTTATTTATATGAAGGTAATTAATACAGCATTTTATTACTCCCTTCAGGTTTAACTTCCTTCAGTCATCATGAGTAACCAAAAAGAGTGTCTGGCCTTAGTTTTTTTTTGTTTTTTTAAACATTAAACGGCAACAAGAAAATGTACAGGTGTGTACCATCAGCGACTGCCTGAGTTAGACAGCTGAAGAGATGATGTTCCATTGGTAGCCTGAATGCAGCTCCTTTAGATTGCTAAAACACAAAAGATAGTAATTCAGAACCATTCTGTACACAGAGTACTGTTAAACCTTGCTTGTGCAGAGATACATGAATGCTTATAGGTTAGTGGTTTATGACTGCTACACTTTAACATACCCTTATGTAGTCAGTAATATTGGTGATGGTGATAACAGTGTCTCGGGCCAGCAAGTAATCTTCGGACACCTTTTCTCCCAATGCAACAGAGCAGAGTGTGTCCAAGTTACCAAGTACAACTTCCCTTTCAGATCTGCACACATACACAGCTTTCTATTAAAGCATAGTGGTGAAGTTTATGCATTTCATACAAGTACAAACATTAATCAAGTTTAGATTGAATATTTTACACGTTGGATGGAGTCTCTTGTGTGAAATTAAAATCTCAGGATGTAGAAAAGTACCAAACATACAATCTCTGTTAGAATCGACCTTCCAAGGTTCAGTTATACATGTTTTAATTCTTCATAGTCCAACATCCTCCTCTGGTGTCAAATCTTTTAATAGCAGCCAAGAACGAGCTTACCCACAATTGTTGCCCATGTGTTTAGTAATTCTTTGTATATAAATACTACTTTTTTAATAATTACTAATTTTGGCTGGCCTAACACAAGCTGACAATGTGCTAACATTTCTGAAATGTTTTGGTTTGTTCTGGTTTATTGTTGATGTAAAATGTCCTTGACATTGTAATTATATCATAAATTAAATAAGCATTCATGTTGGGCGGCACTTTAGAGTAGTGGTTAACACTGTTGCCTCACAGCATAAAGGGTTCTGGGTTCGATTCCCGGGCTAGGGCGTTTGTGTGGAGTTTGCATGTTCTCCCTGTGCTTGCGCGGGTTTACTACGGGTACTCTGGTTTCCTCCCACAGTCCAAAAACATGGAGTAGGTTAAACTGGCTATTCCAAATTGCCCCTGGGTGTGAGTGGTTGTGTGTTGCCCTGCCATGGACTGTCAAGTGGGAGTACCCCACCTTCGACCAGTGTCAGCTGCAATAGGCTCCAGCCTCCCCTTAGCAGGTCATAAGCGGTTCAGCAAATGAGTGAGATTCTTTACAAGAATGTCTTCCCAATTTATTAATGTGTTATAAACCGTGCATGTGTTCAAATGCTTTAAAAAATAAATAAAGCCGATGTCTTGTGTGTCTTTAGCTGGTAAGATTTCTCACCGTGCAGCCATGCCAAGCAACAACACTGCAGCTCTCCTCCTCAATGCTGATGTCTCCCTCCTTCCTGAGAATCTTTCCCACAGCACCTGCACCACAGAAGCTTGTAGAGCACTCTCAGTGCTGAAAAAATCCTGCACCTGGAAACACACACCAAGTATGGCACCTTGCTCATTTATACATATGTAGATTATAGCAATACATTAATTTATTCACAAAGTGGCTAAATCCTACTAGGGTTGCAGGGAGGCTGCAGCCTATCTACACTGGGTGAAGGCAAGGTACATCCTGAACAGCTCGTAAGACCATCATAGGGTCGGCGCACGCGCACACACACACAAAACCATTCATTCTCACACCGAGGAACAATCTGGAAGAGCCAAATAGCCTAATGTGGATGTCTTTGGGCTGTGCAAGGAAACCGGAGTATCCGGAAGAAACCTACGCAAACACGGGGAGAACATGCAAATTCCATACAGAAACGCCCTCACTGAGCCCTGGACCCAAACCCAGGACATTCTTGCAGTGAGGTGGACATGCTAACCACTACACCAGTGTGCTTATACATGAGTGGCTTTCAAACTTTGTTGGTTTGTTTGGTTTTCACTTTGAACATTTCTGGAATTCTGCTGGAGGGATATCAATGCATGGAGGTGCATTTTAAGGCGAGGTGAGAGCCAGGTTAATGCCCAGTGTGCAGTGACCTAATGATTCAGATACTCACTATCTCCTCCAAGCACTGAATGGTTCCTAGTGAGGCATCAACCATCAACTCAGCCAGACTGTCCACAAGAGTTTGGGCTTTGGTTCTATCCAACAGAGGGAAGAGAGAGGAAAGAAATAACATTTATTCTCACTAAGGGTACAAATAATCTCAGAACCATCCATGCACTTAATTTTATGTATAATGGCATAAAATTAATGAATACATTAAAACAACTCTGTCCTATTATTTGTATAACACCACAAATGTGCTAGTTCCAAATATTTTAAATCTTTGCAAATCTAACCTTTTTTTTCTTACTTCATAAAGTTAAAATTAAAGATTACTGAAATAATGTGCTCACCTTGATATAAATCGGTGCCAACACTCATATCTTAGTGTTTACACTACACTAAGAATATTTTGGCACAGGCTGACATACTAATCTAATACATGGACATAAAATCAAAACTAAACATTAAATACACACACAGTAATGTGCAGTGAAGATTAAAACACCACCACTTTTGACTAAATGGGCTCCTAATAAAAAGTAAAATTACTTCTCTAATTTTTGGTGAAAATGTATTGATCAATGCTATCGTAGGCAAAGAGAACCAAAAAAATTCGACAAGTATATTGAGGTAAATATACAGCTAATAAATAAACACTGAAATGTGTCACAATTTAAATTCTTTTTTTTTTTTTTTTTTACTTCAATCCATATGGAATCGTTTAGCGAGTGAAGGTATTAATAAATACAGCACACTTTTACTTTACAAAGTGAAGATAAATCAAAAACCAAGTTCTATTCAAGTATTTATTTCATGTAATATTGGATCATATGGAATATATGAATAAGTAAACAAACAATAATATAGTAGAAACTCTCCCATTTTTGTGAGAAAGAAGCGTCAACATTTATTAGGGATGTGAATCTAACAACAACTTACAATTCAATTCGATTCCGATTTTTGGGGTGATGATTCGATTCAGAATCGATTCTTGATTCAAACCGATTTTTGATTCCTAACCATTACAAACAAAGGCAGCCAATTTCACGAGTAACTAAATTCTCCTATAAGCTAGGAACAACTCTTCTATAAGAAAGAAAGCAATTATATTCCTACACAACTGGTTTTGTAGATGTACTGATCCGCTTTGCTCGTTCAGAGTTGGTTGGGAGTTTAGTGAAGTGATGGAGTGTGTGTTGGTCAGGAGTTGGTCGTGCTGCTGCTCTGGTTGTTTTAGCTCCGGGTGATGGCGTAAGATGATTCGAAGTGTTCCCAAAATACTTGACTTTTATTTTGCTCACCGCATGTCAAGCGTCATGTCAAGCTACTTCTTACCCAGAAATTGTAAAATCCGAATTACAAGCATCTGCCTTCAGCGAAGACGGTGCTTGTTGTATTTCTTTTTCTTCATCCATGTCAAAGCTAGGCTAAAAGCTAATTCTGGAGCCACCACTCACTGAAACAATTCACAACGAAGGCCATGTCAAGCACACACACACACACACACAGTAGTGTGCAGTGAAGATAATACACTTATCCTCCGTATAATAAAGTGTGTGTGTGTACACACACACACACTATTATACGGAGGAAAAGGGATTTGACTTTGCCTAAAATCATAGATGCTCCTACATCAGCATCTCTGACACTGAAACACATACCTGATGCTGTCTCCGTGAGGGTTAAGGTAGAGGCGTCTGTAGGCCTGTATGACAGCATCTTTAACTGCAGCATCAGCGGACCAGACCAGTGGCAGCATCTTCCTCACCCCACACACCGAGTCTGCCACGCTGAACTCGCACGCAGTCACACAGAACTGTATTGCCTCCTGAACCACTGAGGATTTGAGAAAAGAGAGAGAATTTGAACTTCTGATAAGCAACAAGACAGTATTGTAAGGATTTACATCAAACATTGTTCAGAAAATTCAGCATGCCCAGTGTTAAACACCATGGATATAAAACTGCAAACTTCCTACAGTTCTTTAAGTGTTCTTTAGTAGAACTACGGATACAGATATACAATATTCTCGCTGTTTCACACCATTAAAATATTTGGATTATTACAAGATAAATAAATAATCTGTACTAGTTTAACTATTTAAAATGTTACCTGTAGTGGTTTTCCAGTACAGCATGTTGTTAATAATTGCTATTGCTCTTTCAACTTGTAGGGCAAAGCTCTCAGTGTCCTTCAGGTACTGAACCAACATCTCCTGCTTCTTCAGCTCACTCTCCTTCTCATCACCATCTCCTTCTCCTTCTTTTTGTGGTGGGAGGGGCTGATCCCTCACTTCCATATCTGAAGCCTGCTCCTCAGGGCCTGAGAGCAAATAGAAATTCAGAGCAATCTCAACTTAAACCATATAAACGATCATTAATATAAGAAAACAGTTATTGTCCAAATTGAACATTAGCATCAATCAGAATAAATAAAACTGAGATTCACAAATTCTTCACATCAAAGCAGCAACATGCTTACCTTTAAAGATTGATGCCAGTGTGCTGATCAGTGCGTCTGCATTCATAGTAGACAGAGCAGAGAAGAATGGAGAGTCTGGATAAAGAGTGTGGGCTTGCACACACAGCCTCACTGCTTGTCTGTTCAAATAGAGAATAACAGGAAAAAAAGCTCACATGCTATACACTAACTGGCAAAGCCCCTGAGATCCGTTTTATAAAATAAAAGTAAGATCAAAATTAACATGCTGCAAGAAAATTATTTTAATACAGTAATAAATAGGAAAATAAAGCTCAAACATTAAGCTGGTGCTTTAAAGCTTACATATCATACACAAGTTTTTCCTTTAAAGAATTTTTTTTGGACTGACCAATAAGAACCAAGATAGCTCAGAATTAAGCCTGTATATTCCAAAATAAAGGGAAACAGGATGCTCTCAGAAGAGAATAATGTAGCTTAATTATTTATTAATAAGAGAAATCAAATGCGTCAAGTTGTAAAAGTGGACATACAAGGTCTACACACTGCTAGAGGTTTTGGATATGAGGGTGAAAAAAATAAGAACTAAATCAGAAATTTGACCATCTTTAGTGTGGCCTCACAGTGGGAAGGTGACTCCCCCCTTTATTTAAAAAAAAAAAAAAAAAAAAAAAAACCTGTTACCTCAGTAAGGGGTAATTAATCCCCTTTTCCATGGCACTCCAACAAGTGATCAACTGTAATGTTTCAACTTGAACAGATATTTCTAGAGCAATGCATAGAATTGTAACTGAAAGCAATCAACTACAATACGCAAAGACTGACAAAAGATCTTGGGGAGAAATTGTGGACAGCACAAGTCAGGAGACGGATAGAGGGGGAAAAAACCGCAAAGGTTTTATTAGCCCCTAGCTGGACAGTAAAGTCCATAATCAAGAGGTGGAAAGTGCTTGGTAGTACTAGAACCCTTCCCGGCTATCCCTCCCAAATGGATGGAAGAGTGAGGAGGAAACTGGTCAGAGAGGTAACCAAAGAGGCTGCTACAGAAACTTCTGGCAAATATTGGTTACTATATGCATACAACAACATCCCAAATGCTCCACAAATATAACTTGTATGGTAATGTGGCAAGAAATAAGCCCCTTTGAGAAAGGTCTTGATTAACTTCGTCAAAACACATCTTGAAGAGTCTGGGGATGACTTACTCCTTAACAGCAATCAGTATACCTGACAGAAACCAACAGGATCAGGGAGTGGAGTGGGGTTAAATTATAGCCATGGACCTACAGCTCAGTACTTTCAAAGTCTACTTGAGGGAATGATTTTAAAATCCACTGTACTGTAAATCTTGGTTCTTATTTATCAAGAGGTATTACATCTGCACATTTCAATTATATGTATGGCTTTGCTAATGGAACAAAATGATACACAGGTTTTATGGTCTAACTGTCTACATTAAAATTGGCAGGTTTTAGCCTGCTCAAAAATTGAGTTTCATGGTGTCCAACTGCAAAGGTTTTTGGAAAGTACATAATTTTGGGACATATGAATGTGGAACATATTGAAATTTGTTTAGTCTGCCAGAAGTGTTCTGTAGCATGTGCAAAATCCTAAATCCCACGTCCAAAGTGATCGATTTAGAGGGTGATTTTGTACGGACACCAAAACTCAAAATTTAGTGTTCCATTAGCGAAGTCGTACTCTGAAACAGCCTCAACAGTTTACATCCCTTTACAAGCTCAGAAATATTTCCAAACTCTCTTAATTACATTCTGTTACCTGTATTTGTTGTGTCTGAGATACTGAGCTATTTTGACAGCAGTATCTCGGTCAGTGCTGCCATGTTCACCTTCTTCCACTTCATCCTCTTTCTCCATCTCCGAGTCACTGCTAATTTCCAGATGAGCTTGGACAGTGTGCGAGACTTCTGGCTCCATGGCAGCCCACAGGTCAGATGCCAAGATTACTGGAACTGAGAAACAACCAGAAAGAAATTTGTATTGCTAAGCAGGAAGGAAAACCCTCAAGTCAAAACAAGTTTAAGAGTTAATCCAATACCCTCAGATTACCAAAGGTGCCGTTCATAGGCTGCAGAATATAGCAGAGCTGAGACTCCAAATATTGTCTGCCCTTCACTCTCTCCTCTGCATTACTCTAGAGAAGAGTGTGAGTGGAGTGGCTTGGTGAATGTAGGCTGGCCCTTATAACAGAGCAGCAAATCTCCACTGCCCTGTCAAGATTACCAGCCAATAGGAACCCAGGAGAACTCAGACTGACTTCTAGTAAGCTCACATTCGCCTTGGTATCATCACTGGGTAAGGTTAACGTAGAGAAACATCTATCTAGTTGCTTATCCCGATTCCAGTAGTGAGAATCTTCTTTGTATTCAAACACCTTCTTGGCGTTAAACTTTGTGGGGATTTAACTATTCTCACAAAAGCTGATACAAGTGTACTCATTGGTACTTATCCAGGGTTATTAATGCATCACTGAAAATGGTCCAGGTGGGGCAGCAAAGGCAGCAAGCAAGTCTGGCATGTTTTCCTCGACTTTTTTCTGTCTAGCTACCTAACCTGTGGCTCTGCCAGCAATAAGCACATTTAAATGATCTGGTAAATCGATGAAATTCTGAGTAATGTGCAAAGAACTTGAAAGTCTAATGTTAATGAGCCACTCATTGGAAGAAATGATCCCGGTACAATCAGCACAAAAACAAACAAACAAGCTTACTTTAACAGCAAACAGACAGATCATTTCGGTTCACAAAAAAAAAAAAAAGCGGGGAAAAACCCGATTGCGGCAGCCATCGATGGCGCCATCCTGACCTCTCAAAATCATAAATAATGTGTTAATATATTATCTATACTTAAACAACAGGCATAAACACATACTAAGTAAACTCAAAATGTTATACCTTGTGCTTTCTCCCTCATGCCCTCCCTCATCTCTTTCAGCTTAGTGGTCTCCTTTTCCAGAGGTTTCTTTAAGTCCACACTGCTCAACTAAACAAATAAGAAAAATTCACGTTATATGATAAAGGAATAGGTTATAATACAATTTAGTAAACAATTAATCAATAAATTTAAACTTGGAATAAAGTTAGGGATTTGTGTGTGTCGAAGCAACAAGATGTTCTTGAAGCATCAGATGTGTGACACTTATTTTAGATTCTACAATACTGATTATTTTTAATTTAATATTAACTAATCTTGACACAATCATTCGAGTATCAGAAACCAGACACACAAAGCCCAGCATACAGATAGTGTCGAGCACAGGACCTTGCTGTCCTGATTTGGCAGAAAATAGGACTTTTAGTTGCAATTACATTATTAGTTATGAATATCAACCATCTGGTCAACAACAAAAAAGGCAGAAGAAAAAAAGTAATTGAAAAATATTTTGCTGTCCTGCCTTTAGACTTGATTACAGCATGTAATCGCCAAACCATTACTTCAATAAACTTGAGCAAATCACAACATTTATTTCCATCCAGAGTTGGTTTCATTTTTCATAGACATCTTAAACCACTGAACAGAGTCCTCTCCGGCACACCCCGAAGGCTTTTAACAGGGTTAAGGTCAGGACTCTGGGGTGCCAATACATGTGTGAAAATGATTCGTCATGCTCCCTGAAACACTCTTACTATCTGAGCTCCAATTTTACATTTGTGCCATCAGGAAAGAAAATGGTGTAATCTGGTAATTCAGTACATGCAGGTCATCAGTGACTATTTTATTTGCACATAATATTGCTGAGCCTCATCTGATCAACTGAAGAAACATCATTGCAATTATGTGCTGCAATCAAGGATAAAGGTGCTCCAACAAAATATTTTTTTTTTGTGCCACAGCATGTATATTTCTTGAAGACACCATTGTGTTTCCCCTTATTTAATTAACATTAATTTTAGTATCATTTTCAGTAATGAGAATCACAGATGGTACTGAAGTTTCGTTTTTGGCGACCAGGGGTGCAGTTGTACAGTACAGTGGCAAGATTAAACACAAAATGTACAAATAAAGCAGCCATCCACACTCCAAAAGCCCTCAGCTTCACATATTTTGCCTATAAAAAATTTCCCCAACCACTGAAAAGAAAATTAAACACAAAGCTAATAAAAAAAATAATAATAATAAAAATAAAAAAAACTTGCATACATCATATGCCTTTGTACCTTAAAAAATAAAAATAAAAGATGTTATTAAAACTTTTTTATAAAAAGTTGCATGTGATTCACCTCTATGCAAGGGCAAATACACAAGGGGTGCATGCTTGTCTGATGTATGGGAACAAAAGCAATTTTATTTCATGTGCAGATGTACCAAGTTTTGTTTTATTGAGAAATTCCTTGAGCAAGGCACCTAACCCCTAGACACTCTCCGGGCGCTACAACGTGTGGCAGCTTACTGCTCTAAGCGTGTGTGTGTGTGTGTGCTCACTTTGGGTAGGTTAAATGCAGAAGTCAAAGTTTTCCTTGTGGAACTAATACAGTATAAAATAAAAATATTCACTTTTTAGTTTAATATCCATATACTGTTATTTTTGCCTTAGATGGACCCATGGATTCACGTCGTGTTCAAGATTTCATGCACTTGCAAGAATGAAACAGCAGCTTTTTCAAACTGGCTAATACAAATGATCAAACAGATTTTAGCAGAGTGCAACTTCAAAAATGTAGTAAAAACCATCTGATGATGAAAACATGTATGCTTGTGTGTAACAGGAGTTAGAAGGCTTTCCTTTCATTTCACTTAAAAAGCAACACGTTTGTAATTTTACTCTGCCGTGACAATTGCATTTGAAAATTCACTCTCATATGTTAATGTACAACTGAAGAGTAAAACAGTTTACCTTACAGCTGTAGGGATTATGGGCAATGAAAGCAGCCACAAGTTGGATGGCACTCTTACACACATTAACAGACTTATCACCAAGTCTCCCAACAGCCAATTCCATCACTTCAGTGTATCTGCATAAAGGCAAAGCCTGAGGAGGAGAAACACTTAGTTTCCAAAACCCACTGTGCTGTTTCCTTTTAATTATTATTTATTTTTAAATTGGATACACACTTACCTTGCTGTTGACAATGCGGGTGTACACTTGAAGCACTCGAGCTCTGACATGTGAGTGGGTGTCATGGATGTGTTCCTGGAGGGTGTCGAGAAAACGGTCTCGATCTCCTCGACCCGAATCATCTAACTTATCACCACTTAGCACACGTACCAGTACCTCACCCAACACCTCGCATACTGCCACACGCATACTGGAACTCTGAGAGGGACCAAACAAATATCATAAATAAGGAAGATCTGATTTAATTTACATTCATAACTTTTACTGGTTTGAGAAAACCAGCACTTATATCTTCCGACACTGAAGACTCGAATTCAGGCTCACCCTCAGATTACCAAAGAAGCAGATCAGAGCCTACTGAATAAAGCAAAGTACTGAGAATCTACCTGCATCCAAACACATACAAAACACACATACTGTCAGCACCCTCCACACATGCTTTCTCTCAATTCTTTAGAGAAAAAATAAGAGGGAGAGGCTTGGTGACTGTAGGCTGGCCCTTACAACAGTGCAGTAAAACTTCACTGCCCTGTCAAGATTACCGGCCAATAGGAACACAGGAGAACTCAGACTCGCTTCCAATAAGCTCACATTCGCCTTGGTATCATCACTGGGCAGGTTCAGAGCAGAGAAGAATCTCTGACCTGTGCACTTTGGTTCTCATGCATGTATACACATGTGGTTACGTTTGAAGCTCGGACACACCAATTCCAATGATGAGATCACGAATAAACCAGTTATCCCATAGCAATAATGCAATAACAAATTTCATGGCTTTCCAGCAGTCAGAAACAAGAAAATCTCTCAAGTGAAGAGTAAATGTCTATTATAATCTAAGTAAAAATCTTACATATACTATATGTATGATATGACAGTATATACACGTGATATATAGTAAATAATCGAATATACTAAATATACTGCTACAAACATTCCTGCTGTTTATGACCACAAAATTACATTCCGATTAATAGCAGATTGCGTTTTAAATACCAAGATGTGTAAGGAGCTGAAGTTAACTGCCCTAGTGCATGTGTGTAAGTACCTCTCCATCCAGGTGTGTGAGGAGTACACTGATATTAGGGATCATTGCTTCAGGAACCAGCGTACTGAGTTCAGATAAAAAACTAGAGAAGGCCTTCACACCCGACCCCTCTCGGGCAAGCTCATCACTGGACTTTTGTCCGATCTCTCTAAACCGAGAAAAAATATACAGTAATGATCAACATGTTCAGCCAGTCTACAAGCTTCCACCACCATCATCAGCACCCATAATTCATTGCACAAAACATATCACATGTCATCAAGCATGTAAGTGGGGTTTTGAAAAAAGACTGAAAGTGCGTGGGGGTATGGGGCATGTTAAAGAAGCCACTGAGGTTCTTTTTTTTCTCTCTCTGCATATTAAACAATAAATGTGGTCTAACTGCAAAAAGGAATCAATGATTACATAAGGGTGGTCCCACCATAGGCATCATGACAGATTTAAAAGGAAGCCAAAATGCCTTTGAAGCACTTCAGTACAAATTTTTTTGAATTATTTCTCCCCTACATGCACATTAGAATGTTTTCTGGCACAATTCTAAATAAACAAAACACTTAAAAGGGAAAGTAAAAAAAAAAATGTAAAAAAAAGGGGGGAAAAATATGGGAGCCTGCCAGCCAATCAACACCTGCACAATGGCTCAGACAAGCAAGTGTCAAAACAGCACTTGATCTGCCAACATATATACACAACATGATGGCAGAGTGATGGAATTGAATAATCACTTCAAATGTTCCATCTCGGGAACTGTTTAGTGACATCCACATTACCTTGGGTGCATAACAGTTTAACAGAATTTTGGATTGAAACACACCTCATAATCTCTCTTACAATTGCTTTGACTCCGTATTCGGAGCTCCAGGCTGCCACCGCTTGTGCACACACTGAAGAGAGCTGCTCAAAGTGCTGCAGCAGCTGAATCACCTTTACACATGCTCCTGCAACACACACAAGAAGGAAAAGCTAGGAAAAGCAGAATCATGTCTGTTTTTTTTTTAAATACAAGTGTTTATTCTACTAAGCATGTGTACAGAATAATCAAAATTAATACATTTCCATGACTTAATTTTAATCATACCTTAATAAATTAGTTCCTTTATGAGCTGACAACTAAAGTCAACACTTTCCACACAGTTCCAAGTAATGACAATCACTGAGATTGATTGGAGCTTTTTTTGCCATAAGGCACAGGCTGCCATAATATCATCCAACCAACAGTGCATTATGGGTAATTATGAAGGAAGTATACAATTAGATGTATATAGCTAGATATTAAGTTATGATGAATGCGAACAAAAAAAGGTCATTTCTTTATTTGCACCACTGGACCATACTTCTGATCACATATACTCAGTAAAGTAATTTTTTTTCCCTGAGCCTGTATACAATATATGGGGCCATTAAAAGTCTGACGGTGGCCAATAGGGGAAAATATTAAGTTGGACACTGTGAGGCATGAACATAAAAATTAAAATATAAAAATATAGATTAATTTGACAGGGCTCAGTTTAAAATCCTTTTATTATGGAGCTCGATCTCTTGATGTACTAATGCGTGTTCACTAACCAAGCATGTGGTTATATTTCTTCACCATCAGTCCCAGCACATGGATGATTGCGTCCCTTGTTGGTTTACTCTTCATATGACCAATAGTGGGATTCTCCAACAGTTTATAACAGCAACAAGTCACACAGCTACAGAACCCATGAAGAAGAAGAAAAAAAAAAAAAAAAAAAACAATACACAAAACCCAAATCATTAAAATGATTCTGTGGATATTCATTACCAATAAAAGCAGTTAAGTCATAGGGTGAGTGTTTAAAATCAGTGGAATAAAATACTTCAGGAAGTTCTTCTATAGGAATATCTTGTTCTACATATGTCCAGAGAAGTTCATAAGTATATACACATGACAGTATATTCTTTAACATTAAATAAGGGAGCAAATGTAATGAACACAGAGCATGCTGGCTCACGCCTACATCTTCGAGCTTTATTTTACTACACAGTTTAAAACTGGTTTCTGAGGTGGGGAAAATGGACAAACGTCAGCGTATAGTGTTTGATTAAAAGATGGAAGATAAAGGAGAGAGACAGAAAAAGACTTTAAACTGCATTAGCTCAGGCAGCACCAAATAAACCCTGTACTACAGCAGCCACCAGGTTTGCTACTTCCACTGGTGGAAGAACTGTCCATGTATTCTAGTCTCACCTAATAAATTCTTCCTCAACCAGAGAAAGGCTCCACAGAGAGCGGATATCCAGCTGAAGCAACTGTGTCAGACACTGCAACACAGTCTCACGCTCACTGTCCCAGTGCAGCAAACCCTTACCAGAAACCTTCTCCTTTTTACGGCCCTGTAACACACACACATTAGTGCCACCTTGTGGATTTATACAAAAAACAAACTATGATCATAAACAGAAATGTAGAGAGAGAGATAGAGAGAGAGAAAGAGAGAGAGAAAGAGAGAGCCTCTACACCCATTTCATTGGGATAAAGGAATATTAATTGGTTGGTCGTAGTGCTGTAGGTGGGCTCTAATAAGGCAGTCAGACATCACTGCTCGGCCAAGATTACTCACCAATCACCTAACACAATATCTTGCTCATTCAGCTCTAATTAGTAAGTATTGTCATGATATCAGGCCATGTTTCTACAGCATTCATATATAGCATAAAGGGCCAGAGGGCTTTGGCAGTACTTCACTTTTATCAATAAATTGTTTTGGGACAACGTGCAAAATGAAAATCATGGTTTAAAATATTTTTATTTGCACAGAATCAATTAATTTCTTTATTTCTACTTCAGTAGCTATTTAACCTGTATGTAGGCACCCCGCCCTGAATTCTTTACTGCCTATATATTGCTCACCAGTCTTTGTATCGCCCGTCATTGTTGTAGTTGTACACTGCACAACAATCCACACCACCCATTTCAAGCTCAAGTACAGTCTAATATGAGGCAGAAAACTGCACTAGCTTGGTACTAGCACTAAGACAAGCTTTTATATAAAATCATATCCAATTGTCCCTCTAATCACACCACTCCGGTGGGAGATTAAAAACTATAAAAGTCATAGCTGGTGTTTGGCCATCTTGAAATTCCCCAAGTTCAAATGCGACCACAAGTTTAAGTGCAGTACTCATGTTTAGAGCAGGTCTCGAACATCATATTAGCATCATTTGCCGTATCATTAAAAAGCTCTACTTCTCACCTTTAAGCAACCTTTAAGCAACTAAACATTAAGAGCACAGACAGTTCAATCCATTCACTAAAATTTGATAAAAGCCAACTCTGATGATCCCCAATCACTAAAAACAGCTGTTCCAAAATTCAAGTAATGTTTCCATGTTAAACACAGTTATTTGCCACTGCCGAAACAGCATGTCCACTCGTCACGGTTCCCTTGGTTTGTTCCCCAAACGGTCCCAGTGTGCACTGTGGCAAATCCAAAATGGTGGTAACTGTTAAACAGTCCATACCTTGATGGGTGCAGTGACAACACTCTCCCTGTAGGAGTCACTCTCCAGATATTCAGTGAGTTTGCAGAGCAGGAAAACACTCATCTTAACAGCATTGAGCTGCTCTTTGCGTTCTGCTGCTGACAAAGACCCCGACAGGAGGAGGGGCGGCAGTGAACTGGACAGGCCCTGGACCACTACAAGAATACATGAAAAAAATTATGCATGAAGGGAAACGAAAACCTACATCACAACACTCATCTGAAATCAACCTTGTATAAGAAGCTCCAGAGCGTCCTCTTTCAAAGTCACATCAACCGTGCGAACATGCCTGAAATAAAAAAAAAAAAAAAAATCACGCTCGTTTACTACAAGTAGACTCAAACCTGAGTATTGCAATGTTTTAGGACAGTGAGGAAAGAAAATGAGTGGCGCTGTACTCACTGCAGGACACTGTATGATGTGTCAAAGTGCTCCAAGATACACAGTGGTCCTTGACTTCGCAAAGCAGCTTTAAAGCCTGATTTAGAAAAAATAAATAAATAAATAAATAAACAAACAAAAAACACATACTGTAGAAACATTCATTCTTTTGCTGAACTGCTTAATCCTACTAGGGTCATAGGGAGGCTGGGTGAAGGCAAGATACACCCTGAAAAGCTGGAGGGCCAACATTTACAACCATTACGGCTCACAAATAGTGGGCAACTTGGAACAGCCAAATAACCCAACATGCACGTCTTTTCAGACCCTCTGAAACAGCAACCTACTGTAGAATCAGATTTAGTGGCCAAATGCAACACTGGTGTAAAGTTGCACATGAAATCACAAACATTCAAAAGAATTAACAGTGTTGGAAAATGATGGGTAGCTCGAGGGCAGAAAACATTTCTGTTTGACAAAAGAACTCCACATGACCAAAAAAAAAACCTCATAGATGAGAACCAAACCATGCTCCTGCTGCTCCACTCTGTTGATCAATAAATTAACTCATTCCTACACATCCAAAACCCCACAGATACTTAATTCTGTGATACTGCAGAAACCAACCTGCATTACCTTCATTCTAAAGAAAGTTATGAGTGTTTTTGTCATGAAATTAACCTTGATCACAACTTTTGTCTTAAAGCTAGCAAAATTTAAAAGTAACACCTCTTCAGGGTCCAACTAAACCCTAACAGCTAAGCCGTAGCCTAATGGTTAGAGATGTGTAGCGGTGGGGGAGTGAGCTGCACCTTCCCTCCCGCACACATTCATGGCTAAAGTGCCATTGAGCAAGACACCCAGCTCCAACTGCTCTCCGGGTGTCCCCAATGTGTGTGGCAGCCCACTGCTCCGAGTGTGAGTGCGAGCTTGTGGGATTAACACAGTACAGCAAAATAAAAACAAAACAAACAAAAAAAGCTATGTAGACCTCACAGAAGGACTTTTTTTATCCCTTTTTTTAATGATTACTGTCAGGGTGTAAAGACCATTTCTAACAATATACCAGTTTGTATAAATAGCTAAAAGGATACAAAGCCCAGCTGTAAAAAGAAACAAAAAGACTGCATGCATATTTCGATTATATTAAAACAGTGTTTCATGAATTTTTAAGTCGAGAAAATAAAAACTAACAATTACTCAGGGCATGGTGTGTGTGTGGGGTGACATTAAAATGCGAAAAGTCACATGATCACCCCATGTGCTGTTTAATAGCACAGAACTACTCTGCATTAGAATAGGTAGAAACAGTTTTCTTTCGTATGTATGACCAGACTCTTGTTCGACGTGTGTACAGGGAATCACGTGAATTGTATTTATGCCAAGTTATATTTTATTCAGAAGTTAAACAGTTATTATAATTTGTTAGTTTAATATCTGTATACTGTTACTGCCATTAACATGCCTTATATAAACTAATGGATTTATGTCCTGTTCAAGATTTTGCACTCAAACAAGAGTGGAACCACAGGCTTTGTAAACTGGCTAATGCTAACTATCACAAATTTTAGTAGATTGCAAACTTTCAAACTATAAGTAACTATAAAACACCCCAAAATCTATCAGATCACTTTTGGCCCACGACTCACATTCAGTGAAATTTGTGAGAATTCATGCATTAGTTTTCAATTTATTGTGGTCACAGTGATGCACACATCAGCACACACAATCTCATTACCCCACCTTGGCACAGGTAGCAAAAAAGTTACCATAGTGAGGTATCAACATAAAGGTGTATTTTTATTTGATAGGACTCATTTCAAACACATTAGAATCATATCCCGATACTGTAGAGATGGTAGGTATTTAGAAAACATTGTGTGAAACTTACTGTGGAGATGAGAGGACAGCTGTTTAGGAGACAGGACGTTTTGTACCACATACTGATTAATGGCTCCAGATTTCAGCAAATCATTCAAAGTAACAGGAACAACAAAATCCCACGACATCTCTAGTAACAAAAACAACAACATCATCACATTCCATCCGACCTCCTGACAAAATGTCGACTGGTTAAATAAAGTGAGGTGAGTTAACTAGACAGGAAAGCCACTAAAAGCTATAAGATAGTTAAAGGGGACAAGCTTTAGTGTCCCACTTAAAAACATCCAGCACGCGCTCATATCACAACGCAATACATGCTAGCTTCTCACGACGCTAGTTAGCATGCTAACATCTACTAACAAAATACTGTTTCAACCTCATTTTACTGAAATATATTCTCCACACCATACAAAATACAGAATACAATAAAAACACTGCTTAACTTACTGTACAGATGCGATAACTTCAGAACATCCCTGTGATATAAACACGGCTAATTTCTTTAAGTTGTGGCCAAAGCGCAAGCACAACGGTTGAGTCTGAATCTTTTAAATTGGCCACAAGCGCGCCACAGGAAGTACGTCATTACCCCGCCCACTCGGCAAAATAAAAGTCTGTACAGTAAATGAGAATTTATTGGGTTATTCCGCTATAAAGATGTAAGACAAGGAGGAGAAAGTGGTACGTCTGTGCAGGATGAAATAGGTTATAGTGTTAGAAGAACATGAATCAATTCCTATTAAAATATGAACAGGAAAGGGCGGTCTAGCAATAATTAATTATTATAATCCTTGATTTACAGTAGATGTATTAAATAATGTACTGGATGTAATGAAAGGAGTGCTCATGGGAAAATGGTATGGTGTGGAGATTTTAATGCACATGACACACTGGGGGTGGGGGTGCACAAACAGGTTGGGTTTGGAGGAATTTAGGGAGTACGGAGTGACCCAATAAAACCTCCCACACTTTAAATATAAATGAAAAATAAAAATAGTAAACACATGAAAATTCATTCAGTACAGTTTTTATTGAGCATGTTTTAAAGATCATCCACCAAATAGTGTCCGTCATTGTCTATACACTCTTGGAAGTGATTTCTGAAGGCTGCCGTGGTTCGACGGGTCATGTCGGGTGGAACAGCGGCGATCTCTTGTTGAATAGCAACCTTAAGGACTTGGGAAGGATGAGTATACACACTCGCTTTACAGAAAAAATCACATGGGGTGAGGTCAGGGGAACAGCTGCCAACCGACATCACCACGCGACAAGATCACCCGATCCGGAAACATTTCCATCAGCACTAACAAAGATCTTTCAGCTGTGTATTCCGTAGCCCCATCTTACTGGAACCACACTTCCACTTCTTCATGATCATGGTGTTCAAGTTGGGGTTGGGTACCAACAGACCTCAGCACCGCCTCTCCTGCATCACTAATTTTCATGTGTTTCAAATAATAACTGAATTATCTTTAACCTGATTTATTTATATTTGAAATGTGGGAGGTTTTTCTGGGTTCCCTTGCATTTATAATGAAAAAGGAATAATGTTTTTTTTATACTGTATTGATTTCGCAAGGTAAATTTTGACTTCTGCATTTAACCCATCCAATATGAGAACACACACACGTAAACAGTCAGCACACACACACACACACACACACACACACACACACACACACACACACACACACACACACACACACTCGGAGCAGTGGGCTGCCACACACACTGGGGGCAGAGAGCAGTTGGGGGTAAGGTGCCTAGGTGCCTTGCTCAAGGGCACTTTGGCCATGAAGGTGGAGGAAGGGAAGGTGCAGCTCACTCCCCCCACCACCACAAATTTTTCTTGCTGGTTCTCAAATCAAACCAGTGACCTTTTGGTCCCAAAGCCGCTTTTTTAACCTCTAGGCCACGGCTGCCCTGGACAATGTTTCAGACAATACAGAAAATGCTATAGATTTACACAGAAAAAATATCTGTTGACTCAGTATTTTATGTGAGTAACTGCAAATTTTTGAATTTAAGTCCACAAAACAGGAAATAGCCTGTCCCTAGATGATTCTGTATTGTTGCACTCACTTTAAGAGACTTCCAGGTAAGCTTCATTTCCCAGTTCGGGTGGTTGCCGCCGCGTTTGTAGTGTGCTTGTGTGTGTGTGTGTGTGTGTGTGTGTGTGTGTGGGAGCTGCTGGTGTCTCAGGACTTCATTTAGTTCTCAGCCGAAGTTGCTGGAGACTGTGGATGGCCTGCTGGAGAACAAGATTACAAAGCTCATGACATTGGTGCGGCAGGAGAAGTTGGCCACACCCACTATCGTAGTGGATGGTGGTGTTTTTGAGGTGCAGGAGTTAACGAGAGGGTGTCTGAGGGCATTGATGAGTTGAAGTGGGTGGTGCAGAAAGACATGCAAACAATAAAATGTTCTACACGCTGTCACCCATCAACAGTGTCTGGTGCCATGGCCAAACGTGACACGGTGAGGTACAAACTGCCCAACACTGTGCTCTGAAAGATCTTGAAACTCGCTAATGTCGACAAGGATTGTTTCCTTGATGATGAGGAGTTTGCTTTGGCTAATCACCTGATCAAGGTGAAGCTTGAAGGCCACGAGTTACCTGCAGAATTGCCTGTTCACCTGGTACATCCATCCAAACGTGGTCTTTAGAACTCACACCTTCAGTCTGATCTGTTGAGGTCTGTTAACCTCAAGTCCTAAACACTAAATCCCTAATCTTGAAGCCACCAAGCCCTGTACACTGCACACTCAACCTCAGTGTAGAGCCTCACTGAACTGAGCTATGTGTCACTCTCTCTGTATCTCTCACACTCTCCCTCCCTTCTCTCTCTCTCTCCCACGGTCGGGAGTTCAAGTCCCACCATCAACAGGTTCTCACTGCTGTCCCCCCAGTGCAGCTAAATGGGTTATCAAATGCTGGCCATGTCTCTCACTGTCTATGGTGAGAGGCATCTAAAAGAACCTTTGGTGATTCACGTTAGAGTGTTTCTGTGCCTGGCGAGCTGTCCAGGGTGTACTCTGCCCTCACGCAGAGTCGACTGAGATGGGCGCCATCCTCCCCCCCAACCCTAATTAGGATTAAGAACTTCAGAAAATGAATGAATGAGAAAAATGAGCACCCTGGTATAATGATTAAATGTGGAAATTAAAACACATATGGCACTAAATCTTAAAATTCTGTCCCTGGGGGGCCAAAAGAGCTCCCCAGGGCTGTGTTCTGAGCCCCCTGCTTTATTCATTATACACCTACGACTGTGTGGCCACTTCCAGCTCCACCAACATCATTA
>JAOUQZ010000022.1:8664990-8701659 GCA_028564935.1 Neosilurus hyrtlii
TATATATATATATATATATATATATATAATAAAATATATTTCATTCTCCCTAATATATCACTAAAGTTTAAATAACATTTATTACTGGTTTTAGTTGGTTACAAAGTTTCAATAGATTTTTCAAAATTGTTAATGTAGCAACAATTTCAGAATTTTTTACATTTGAAAATGTATTTATGTACTAAGCTTTGGATTGTCCCTCTGAGCATTGTGTTAACCCTGTAATTGTGTGTAATTTCAGGTGCTGGTTGACCTCACCACTAAAAATGAACATGGTCTGTATGAAGCATGCATCAGAGGAATTGTAGGTGGACATCCCTTGACCTTCCACAGTTTTGTGGGCTTGGAGAATGATTCGTTTTATAGGAGCATGCCACACATTATTGCTTTAGCACTTGATAAACTTAAAACTTAAACCAGAATGTAAACAAACTCTGTATTTTGTACTGATGTGAATAGTGCTACAGTAAAAGTTTACTCGTTTACAGTGATGTACAGCAGTAAACTTTTTAAACTGATTCAACTGATGCATTTTTTCCAGAGAATTCCGCAGCCTGAGACATTTGATTGGGTTTAAAATATAATTTTTTTATGAAGTATTGTATGTTCATATTTTTCACTCAACATATTTCTCAAATCGGCTTGTAGCTTTCTTGAATAAGACTCTAGTTTTAAGAAAAAGGGTAATTTTAAGGGTTATTCTCATGGATCTTAATATATCACCTAAAAAGACCAATAATAATTCAATACGAATGAAATTCCAATATGACATTTTAGATTTTTTAGCTAAGTAATGCTGTACTATGGCCTGTATTAGATTAAATTAGAGGTTTTATCATGTGTACATTTATTTTGTAAGCACCAAATTTGGAATTAAGTATAAATAATCACAGGAATTCCAGTACAGTCACACCATAGGGTACAGAGTTAGCTCAAGAAACCATGAAAAGAATGACTAAAAGAGTCAGATCAGATTTGAGGTACGAAAAAACATTTTTATTAATTTTTCATGAGCATATGATTATAATAGTTTGTCAATGGCAACTTCGAACTCTTTCATACTGACATCAGATTTACAGATTGCATTATCTAGGTACATTTTGAGGTTTTTAGAATACATCTCTGTATACAAGTTTCTGTGATCATTTCTAGCCTGAAAGTATCACTAGACATAGGAGCAGATACTGTTGTCACGTTCATATATGACCTCGAGAGTCTTTTGCTTCCTTGGCCAACAGGTGTGGGGAGTACAGTCACTGACAAAAGTTTTGTCGCACGTGTGGACATTCATGTATAAAATAACCCTTTGAGGGTACTGAATAATATGTGCTAGCAGCAGTGTTAGAAAGAAATTACTTAAAATGTTTACAGCTTCTTACATTCCCATTTTTGCCTGGACAAAAGTCTTATCGCAAAGACTTAAGTTCACTTTCAAGACTAAATCTTTTTACAGAAAAATAATCAAATGGCCTTGTTTATAACTAAATATATAATATTGTAGCAAATATAACGTCATATTGAAAAATTCCTCTGCAAACGTGACCATGATCGTACCAGACTCCCAGGTGCTTGTCATGATGAATAATTATCATATTAAAACACTCAGACACCTTCAAGAAAAAAATTGTAAGTGCTACTAAAAAGAGGCCCAAGACACTTGTAATCCATTTTTAATACACAAGTAAGCTATTTTAAAGGGCAGCTCATTCATCACATGGTCAGAAAACAGTCTGTTATCAACCCTGTGGTAAGAAATCTGAGCCACCTGTAAGTTTGAAACATAATGGGAAGCAATAATCTGTTGATATTTGCGTCTGTAATGCTCCCACCCATCTTACATAGCTTTGTGATACCTATGTTCAGGAGGTGACCTTAAACCATGATGTTTCACTTTCATACATGAAAGTGTATTAAAAGTGTATGTTCTTTGGTGAAATCTGGGTGCAGCAATTTTCTAGATGGTGAGTAACAACATGTGGCAAAGCAATATGATATTGAATTAATAATTCATCTCAAATATACATTTTTTATGTTTATACCAGTGTGTAAAGTGCAGTGTGTTAACTCTGTGATTTGCCTCCTTGGATCAGCTGTGGCAATTGTTTATGCAACAGCATTTCTGCCCCATTTTTTGTAGTCAATGGTGCCTCCCCTGTGGGAGAGTTTATTACCCCCACCCGAAGATGGTTGTAATAACAGCAGTGTTTTGAAGGATATGGACATAAACGTGTAGTATAATTCCATTTTAAAGGGATCAAATGATATTACCTAATTTATTCAGTATTTTGAACCGATAGTTTTGGTGAGTTTACATATATTACATAAAAAAGCAGACACATCTGCACACACACAGTAACACAAACCTCTATCTCATCTTAACTTTGCTTTCAAAAAAAAAAAAATTTAAATTAAATGGAAAAGGAAATCCAAACCAGCAGGCAGTGGGGCTAGTTTTAATTAAAACCTCCTAATTTCTTCACCCTTTTCTGAAAAGGAATTTTTTTTTTCTCCACCTTTTTTTTTTTTTTACTACCCGTCAGGCATCAGGCTGTCGGGGTGTTGTCATGGCCTGACATGACATTTAAATATTCTCCGTGTGATTTACAGGTGTGGGTTGCTCAGGAATTTTGCATGTAGGTTTCCTTTGGAGTTTGGGTGTTAATAAGCTTGTCAGTTTCTCTGTTTAACCTTTTTCACCCTGGGGTTTTGCCATTTTTAAAAAATGTTTTTAAACAATTAACTAGCAGGCCATGAGGATAAATCATGAACATATTTTTCTATTTTCCACTCACCTGCTCATGTTTAAATAAAAATCTCATTGTTTATTCCCAGGAAAGCATCACCTTGCTAAAAATGGGGCTCTGACCATGCAGACTACAAAAGCAGGAAAATACTGCAAATCTAAAGAGGATGAGTCTGCCTGTCTCTCTAATGGCTAAACAGCTCTATTTACATGAGTGGTGGGCAATCATCTCAACAAAATCTTTGTGAAGCGATACGCCCTTCAACCACGTACATTCAAGGCTAAACAAAATACACAAACTTCACAGAATCACCTATAAACTTTATAAAGGTCGTCAGTGTAGAGAATGCCCCGTGCACTGTCCTAAAACCCCAAAGCAGGACAACTTTGGCCTACTCTAAATACAATTCGCATTGAGTCGCTCGAGTTGGTTCAAAGCAATCTTAAGTAAAATTGTTACTACAAATAACAGAATGAATGCTGGGCGCTTTCTAGCCAGCCCATGTTCGTCTAACTTCCTAATCCATTCATATGTTTTCCTTTCATCTGGGTCAGGATGGAAAACCGAACAAACGAACACCATCCTGTGATGTTTTGCCACAACCTGCCACTATACACCATCGAGGCATGAGCACTGAGTTCACTTAAACTCTATTATTCTCCACCACTAGATGTACTCATAATTCTTCCATTTTCCCTAAACACAAAATTTTATCAGGTCCATCCAATCTAAAGATATGATAATATAGCCATTACTGATGCAGTAGGAAATTCTTGTACATGTACTTTTATTTTTCCACTATTTTAAAAGCAATTTACAGTACATTCTGAAAAAAGCTGGATTCAGCAGTTCTTAGAACGAGGCCATTTGATAACCATCGACTTGTTTGTCAAGCTGCTCTTTGCATTAAGGGTGAAAATAAAAAGAAACACCTGTCTTAATCATTCAATATAAACATAGAAGCCTAAAAAAAAAAATTGTAATAAGAATAAATTTTAATGGGATGAACAACAAATTCCAGGTTAGAAAATTAACAAGAATGTAAATTATAACTTAATAGGACCACTACTTGTTTGTCACACTTCGTTGCTGGATTGAAATCCTGCAGAAAAAAGCAGAAAAATTCACTCAGAGTACAGAGTCTTCTAACATTTAGAGATAAGGTCATGAAAATTTCGAATTTAAACCAACACGTCTTGGTGTGAAAAATTTTCCTTCTAAATGTATCACTATTTGGTAATAAGGTTTCCACAGCTGGTGTCGGCAATCACAAACCTGATAACCTACTATATAGAACCAGAAGTGACAGATGTCTACAGGTAAAGTACAGTCGTGCAAGTCCAGAGATAAAGAAAGGAAAAAAATCTACATGGTGTACTATTTGGGTTTTTTGGCCCAGTTTCTTTACTCGGGAGTTTACAATCCCAATTCCAAAAACGTTGGGATATACTCAGAACAATAAAAAACAGAATGCAATGATGCAAATCTCATAACTTATATTTTATTTATAATAGAACATAGAAAATATACAGATGCTTGAAAGTTTGTGACCCATTTACAATTTTCCGTATTTCTGCATAAATGATTTAAAACATCTGTCTGTCTGAATCCCAAGAAAAGTGCAGCAAGACGACAACCCTAAAGTCATAAGTCATTCTACCAAAGAACAGATAAAGAAGAATAAATGCAATGTTTTAACATGGCTGAATCAAAGTGGTTAAGAGGCTTCAAAGCAAACTTTCATCTACTTCTGCCACTCACAGATGTGTAATATGGCACGGTTTCCCTCTATAAATAAATCAACAAATATTTTTGTCTCATTTAACATCTTCTCTTTATCCACTTTTAGGACTTGCATGAAACTCTGATGGTTTAATTCGTATTTATGCAGAGATACAAAAAAAGTTCTAAAGGGTTCATTTCACTTGGGGTTATTTCTGCTATCATATTTTTCAGCTGTTAAAGCTGCTTTGAGTAAATTTAGCTGCTTGTGTTGTGTTCAATGCAGATAAAACAACATTTGGAAGGGGTGTGTGTGTGTGTGTGTGTGTGTGTGTGTGTGTGTGTGTTGGGAGAGAATTATTTTCTATACCCACTTTAAATTATACAAACTTTTTATATCCCTTCTTATTTCTTTTCTTATTTAATGTAAAGAAGCTTTAACATGCCAGCTAAAGCTAATTCCAGCAAAACAGTTTAGCTTTTAACAAACATTCATCCAATTTCCATCGTTTTTGTCGTCTTTATCACTCTCTGCATAACACTTGCAGAGTCAAACAACGCTGGATCACAAAGACCACTACACAGAAAAAAGCCTGTGTTGGTCGTTTTGATCACACGGGTTCATGTCCAGTGATTCTCAGCGGCTCTGTCAGCGTCTGGTCAGAACACACCTACTCCATCCACGATCAGTTTCAAACAAAATCAGCAGCACATCGCCAAACAACGTTCTTCAAATGCATCTTACAATGTTTATCTTCACCTGGATTTATATTTCACAGGGTTTCATCCATCTGACAGGTTGTTATTACCCTCGAACACAGCACCACTACTGTCACTACAACATGTACACAACACATAAATTCAAGTGCACACACTTGAGATTCAGGCGTATGCATTGTCGCTGGAAACAGATGAAGGTTTCCTGAAACAATCGTCTCTCTACTCCGCCTGATTATTTAAAAATATAATTACTCAGTCTTCTGTTTTTAATGTAGTAAACCTGTTATTGTATTTTATGTATATGGAAAAAGGATTATAATCAGAAAGAATACATTATGTATTATGGTATCTCTTTAAATGAACTCAAGCACATTACATGCAGATAAATAAAATCTGATCAAGTAAATCATATCAAAAGATCAGACTTTTACACGCCTTGGTGTTTTCTTCATCTTAAACCCAGGCAAAATACATCATTGCACAAGTCAGTGTTAGCAGCAGATGCATATTTGACGTTTATTGCTATCAGTCATCTGTAATACATATTATTTACAATATTAGACAATAAACAGATCTAAACATGACCAGCCCAAATCAGTTCCCATTCTTTAATTCTACTTGATGGTTAAAGGAGAATGAGGATCTTTTTGGCTGACAGCATAATCATGAAGAATTCTTTCTAAGGCAGAATCACAGAATGCTGAGTGCTTCTAGGAAGCAGGCACAGTGCCATATCGTTTAGGCTTTTAAGCTTCGACACACTCATTGTAATGTAAAAATGATCAAAAACAGATTCCATCACATATCTCTTCAAATAACTTTGAAAATATATTTTTTTTTACAACTTTAAAAGCAAAACTATGTAACACTGAAATTAAAATACTGCACGATAGTAAAATGCTTAACAATATCAAATAAAAGCACTTGCTTTCTAAGAAAGGTGGGTTATGTGATGCTGAGTAACGTGCCAGATGAGGGTCAGTGTGACTTTCTGTACAGTAATGCACCAGATTTCATTTAAATGGTTTTGTTAATGAACCTTCCTCAGAACCAGAGTAGTGACATTTCTTAAGGCTTGTTATTGTACCGACTTAAGTTTTGTTTGATAGCACTCAGGTAACATTTGTTACTGGTTATGTGACGCTTCTCAGATGTATTTTCAGATATTTCAATCAGGAAAATATCCTTTCCAGTAGTCAATATCACTTTTTGTTTTCCATTCAAAACAATGTAAATTCATAAATAGGTGAGCTGTATTCCCTAGGAATTTCATCTTCATCCACATTGAAAGTAACTAAACCTAGAAATAAAAAATGTGTGGTAAATATAGCATATAGAAAAATGGCACACTGTCAATATCAAGTGCATCATAGTGATTAAGCTTTAGACTAATGAGTTATAAAGCTTTAGAGGGTTATATTCGAGACAGGTGGAAGGTTATATGAAGACTATGGATGTTAGCAAGAATATAAGATGTTGGAGGTGGCCGCAAGCGATGGGTGGGGGGCCTCTGAGATGCTCCAAACTGCTTTCTACATTAAGGGCATTCTAAGAGCACTGTGAGCACTGTGATGTTTTGCCACAACCTGCCATTATACACCTTCGTGGCATGAGCACTTAAGCACGACTTAAGCTATTAATAAATTTAAGGTCTTAAGAATTTATGTACAGTGGAACCTCGGTTTTTAAACTTATTTCATTCTTAAATGCTGTACTAATACCAATTTGTTCATACACTGTAACATTTTCTCATAGGAAATCCCATAGAAACGTATAATGGATTAATCCATTCTTGACCTCCTCCTCACTCCACGATCGTATTACAATAGGACATACCAAATGATTAAAGTTTTAGATAAGAAAAGACAATTTTATTCATTACCTGAACCAGCTGAATAAATAGTTTTAAATACAAAAAAGTTTTGTTCACCAGACACGAAATGAATGCCATTTTCATACTTTTATATAATTTATAAATATGAATCTTTATTCACATCTATTGTTTGTTCTCACCACTTTGGGTCATTCCATGTCAAATGGAGCAATGATGGCTGCACTCATCTCTCGGATTTTTATGATTTTTCTCCTGAGTGTAGGACCATAAAATTATTGCATGTGTGCAAAATTTCAGCTTTGTATCTTATGTATTTCCAAAGTTATAGCCATGTAAAAAGATTTAGTTTCTTTGCCATTTTTTGGAGCCTAATAGTTGCTCTTTTATATAAGTAAATTGTCTTGTTTTTCATTTTTCCAGCAGAAAAGATTCCACTGAGCTGAGAAAAGCAAGATGAATAAATACACTCTATATTATTATAAAAGTATTGTACACTGAAAATAGACATTGTTTTCTTACACATTCTCAATTATTTTTAGATGAGGATATCTCAACACCTACTGCAGCCAGACGCATGAAATTTGCACACGTAATTCTCTGGGACCCCTAAATAAGTGGTATGCACCCAGAAAGCACATTTGTTGATTAACCTTCTTTTTAATTTTAAGGTTTCTGTCAAGAACAGTCACCGGACAGATTTCGGACAACCATAATTCTCAAGATATTTTATAAATAATTACAAACCTAATATTTTCTGATTTTATACCACCCAGGCTATATACACAGAGGGTTCTCGGTGCCTTAGAATAATTTTTATCAGGGCTAAAAAAAATTGACTTAGACAAAATGTTCGAAATTTGGGCAATTTTGAGTAGAAAAAAAAAAATGTGCAGCCCAGGTGGATCCATATCTGAATTTCTTTTTCCAGGTATAGATGCATGTCGTAGGTATTTAAAGCAATATTTTTGATCTAGAACCAATAGTTCTTCTTTATGAAAACTTCTAATGAAAACTAGTCTAAACACAGGTATTGTTACATTATGTTCAACCATGACTAAGTAAATCCCTTGCCTCTAAATTAAGTACAACTCAGTGAGCAAACAAAACCGGCAACAAACACAGTTAGGGCTTTTTGTTGCTGCAATGCTAAATCAAGATTACATTTTTAAAGGATAAATAGACTTTGTGAAAATGGTGATAGCAGATGGTGTCCTCACCAGTAAATGTCTACATGGTTCTCATCTGTAGCAGTTTTAAGCAGTCTGGTGGAATGTCTTGTAATTTGTTAAGACCTGTCTTATGTGCGAAATGCTGCTTATGGCAGTCTTCAGCTGAATTAGTTTTTAAACCAAAAGATTCTGAATTGAGCTTAAATCAGTCATGTTGCTAAAAGGTCTACCAACACTACGACACCTATGGCATCCTATGGATCTTGGTCCTTGGCAGCCTGAGACCAATAATAAGACCTGTATTAAAAACTAGCAGCTGCTTGAGAAGTCAGCTATATACTAGAATATTTGTCAGTATCACGCTATAAAACTGAAACATCGATATTCAGTAATAATAAAATGCTTCTATTATTGTCATGTTACATTGGTACCAGTATTTAGACTGAGTTTTCATAAAGAAGAACTTTCAAAAGCAAGATCAAAAATATTGCTTTGAATACCTAAAACATGCATCTATACCTGAAAAAAATTCAGATATGTCCCACCTGGACAAGATTATTAGGTTTGTAATTATTTATAAAATTTCTTGAGAATTACAGATGCTCACAATCTGTCTGATGACTGTCCTTGACAGAAATTTTCTAATTTTTGTGAGCTAATAAAAAGAAGGTTAATCAATAAATGTGCTTTCTCAATGCATACCACTTATTTAGGGGCCCCAAAGGTTCAAATGTGTTCAAATAAGCATTCATGCATCTGGCTGCATTAGATGTTGAGATATTATTGAAAATAATGAAAAAATACTTGAGAATGCATAAAAAGAAAAAAATGTCCATTTTCAGTGTACAATATTTCCATAATAAAATGGAATATAATTATTCATCTTGCTTTTCTTAGCTCAGTGGAGTCTTTTGTGTAAAAAATGAAAAAAAAAAAAAGACCAAAGACTAAGTATTAGGCTCCAATAATGACAAAAATAACTTTGGAAATAATTAAGACACAAGGCTGAAATTTTGCATGAATGCAATAATTTTATGATTAGTCAGGAGAAAAATCATAAAAATCCAAAAACTTTTTAACTTTTGAACTACTGGTGCATTTGACACGGAATGTCCCCTTTCCTTTTTGCCTTAACACTTTCAACAGATTTCCTAGGTCCGAAAATGGCTTATCAATGAAAAAATATAAAATAAATTACATTACACAAGATATATCGCCAAAATCTGAGAAAAGTTCAGAGTGGGTGTTCTCTAAGCAAGCGCTCTGTGATGAGACTGACGCGCACTTGCTGCTGGGAGTTGCCAGATTGTTTGACCATGGAGAATTTGTGCCGCAACCGAGTGCAATTATGGCTAAATTTTGTTTGTGACCCGATTTGTTCAAAAAGGGAGCTGTTTGAAAGCCGAGGTTCAACTGTACTGAAATCCTCGTGCTCACTCGTGTTTACGTTTGCATAGGAAATACTAGCATGCCAATGCAGAGCGCCTGCTTACACCACACACAAAATGTTGGAATTTCTCAAAACTGATTCACACCACAAAATTTATAATCAGTGATATTTTTGCAGTAATATTTTGACTAAATATTTGCACGTGTTACTAAAAAGAGAGTAAGTAATGATTTTGTGGACACAAGGTGCTATCTCGACACTTAGGATTTTAATTTCGACGTTAATTTTCTTAGGACTTTAATTTTCTGCTTTTCTGTCCAGTATCTAACACCCATAATGGAGACTGATGGATGGTTGGTTATATAAAGATGGATGGAGGGTTATATGAAGAAAGATGGAGGGTTATATGGAGACAGATGAAGGATTATATGGAGAAGGATGGAGGGTTGTGTATATGGAGACAGATGGAGGGTTGGGTATATGGAGACGGATGGAGGGTTATATGGAGACAGATGGAGGGTTGGGTATATGGAGACAGATGGAGGGTTATATGGAGACGGATAGAGGATTATATGGAGAAGGATGGAGGGTTATATGGAGAAGGATGGAGGGTTTTATGGAAAGGAATGGAGGGTTGGGTATATGGAGACGGATGGAGGGTTATATGGAGATGGATAGAGGATTATATGGAGAAGGATAGAGGATTATATGGAGAAGGATGGAGGGTTATATGGAAAAGGATGGAGGGTTATATGGAGAAGGATGGAGGGTTATATGGAAAAGAATGGAGGGTTGGGTATATGGAGACGGATGGAGAGTTATATGGAGATGGATAGAGGATTATATGGAGAAGGATAGAGGATTATATGGAGAAGGATGGAGGGTTTTATGGAAAAGAATGGAGGGTTGGGTATATGGAGACGGATGGAGGGTTATATGGAGACGGATGGAGGGTTATATGGAGACGGATGGAGGGTTATATGGAGACGGATGGAGGGTTTTATGGAGACGGATGGAGGGTTATATGGAGACGGATGGAGGGTTATATAGACGAATGGATGGTTATATGGAGACGGATGGAGGGTTTTATGGAGACGGATGGAGGGTTTTATGGAGACGGATGGAGGGTTTTATGGAGACGGATGGAGGATTATATGGAGACGGATGGAGGATTATATGGAGACGGATGGAGGATTATATGGAGACGGATGGAGGGTTGGGTATATGGAGACGGATGGAGGGTTATATGGAGAAGGATGGAGGGTTGGGTATATGGAGACAGATGGAGGGTTGGATATATGGAGATGGATGGAGGAGTATTCGGGGACAGAAGGAAAGTTATACAGAGACAGGCGTAGGGTTGGCTACATGGAGACGTTTAGAGGACTGGTTATATGGAGACAGATGGATTTAAATGTGATATGCTGACCATACCTCTGACAATTCCCTCACATGAGAAAGACCTAGCGGCCACCACTAGTATTTACTAGTCCATGGAAATCCTCCCAAGCCCTGAAAACACACACAGATTTAAAATAAACCTTCCTATTAAAAGGTAATGTTAGTGTATCGTTTGTGTGGAATATCTGCATGCTATACTTGTGTTTAATGTGTGCTTTGTACATCCTGGTCGTTGTGATGAAGTTATGATAACGGAAGCACACTGTCACTCACTTGATGCTGTCAGTGTGGGTTTTGTACTCCATGATGGTGTTTGGTGGAAGGTTGAGGACTCTACGAAGTGTGTCTCTGATGCGAGCAGTAGTGGCCTGATCACTAGATGTTTTGTTCCAGATAGATATTATATCCTCCTAAACACACACAAACACCTACCTAAACGATATACTCTTAAAAGCCTCGACGTACAGCTTGTGCACTCTGACCTTCACTTATTTCAACTAATTCAGTTGCATAACAAAAGTGTTATGAGTGCTGGTGTGGCCAGAACATAATGTTCACAGTACTCTACTGTCAGAAGTTACAAAACCAAATATACAAACCACTAAATAAATCTTTATCTAATAAAAATGTAATAAAATTATATACACAATAACACTTAAAATGTGCTGTTGCTTTGTGTATAAGATGGCGTGGGTAAGCGTTATGATACTCAAGGCAATGTTACACTTGTACATAATAGAGAATGGCTTAAAAACATTAAATTAAATTTATTGATGTGGAGAACATGTCAACAGACCTCCGTATGCATTTCCAGGAGTGAAACTACAGATCTGTAAATTAGCACAATGAATATAATTGGGGTCATTCCATGTCATCTCAAATAATAATCATATAACCTAAAAAAAAAAAAAAAAAAAAAAAAAAAGTTATTTAGACATGTATATGTGTGTAAAATACATTTCCAATTTTTAGGTGAAAATTCCAAGTGGTTCCAAAGTTATGGTCCTTTAAAATGTGGTCTTTTTGCCCTTTTGGACTTCTTGGATGATTATATTGATTTTGAACAATTTCCTCCAAAAACTGAACATTTTCAATTCCGGAAAAGGATTTTCCTTATTCAGATGATAAAATGCGTGCATGGATTTGGAGAAACAGGTAAAATTCCACTTGACTGTTATTCTCTAGGTTCTACTCAGTGAATTATTGAATTTATCAGGACAGGGAAATCCTACATTGTGTGTATAAAAGAGTTGAGAAATGTTTACCTGCTTCTGATAAGCCCACCTGAACCCTCTATAGAATGTAATGCCTGACTCTGTAAACAGTTTCTTAGAGACAGAATGATACATATCTTGACTACATATAATGGAAATCTCAATGCTTCAACTCAACTCCTTCTATTTTATAAGTCTTTTTGAAAATGGAGTAAACTTGCTAGAAAGTAGTATTTACCTAAAACCTCTCACAAATTATGGACCTATAAATATTGTGTTCTCAAAATGACATGTGATATTTCTCAGGCATTATTATATTATATTCATGCTCCTCAGCGTAATTATGAAAAATCTAGGGCAAACATTACCTGGGGTAGCAAGTTTCAGACTTCCATGTTGTCTAGACTGTTGTAAGTTATGGTATACCAAAATCTGTTCCAAATCAATACTGTCACCCAATGGGGCAGAAAGTAAAAATTTGAAAGGACCATTACTTTGAAACCTCTTAGAATTTTTACCTGACATGGAATGACCCATTTGGTATTCAGGCTCAATGTTTTAGTACCTGGAAGCGGACAGAGACCACAGCACCACAGATCTCCTCACCAACCATGAACTGCTCACCCAACATGGCCAGAATCAGATTCTCCCAGCAGCGTGAGGCCAGACCCTTCCGTAGCCGAATTATCCACTTCCCTCCACTCTTATTAGCATCATCCTAATAACAGAGATGAGACAAAACAGCGAGATATAAATAAAATAAACCTCAAGAATTAAAACAAACACACAAAAGAACAAAAACAGTAACAGCAGAGCAGCAAAAAATAATAATAATAATAATTAAATAAATAATGGTTTGTGATTAAATAAATGACACTGTGGGTAAAGCAATAAACAGACATTATACTTTCCTTAAATATTATTAGATTATCCGTTTTCTCTTAATCTAAATTTTAAAAACTGCTGGAATAATCCTTAAATCATATGCACCTCCCACATGGGCTTGATTCCCTCCTTAAACAGGTGGAAGTCACTGTGGCCAGTCAGATCACCTGGTCTGATCATGTGACTGTAAAACCGCCAGAACTGCTCCACCTATGACACAGACTATAAATAATTAGCACACACACACACACACACACACACACACACACCCAGTCAGAAAAATTAAAATGTGACACCTTTCAATTTTTCTGAAAAATGTTTATTTTCAGTGTTTTTGTTTATTAGCCATACTTTTACCTCAATATACTTGTCACACACACACACACACACACACACACACACACACACACACACACACATATATATATATACACACATACATATACATACAAACACACACACACACAGTTCATTAAATTTAAGTCAATAAATCATAAGATTTTCAGAGAGGTTAAATTATAAGCGACAAATAGCCGGCAATTTGGATATCCCTTTGCCAACGGTAAAAAGCCCAACAGTGAAGGTAAGACCAACACGGATCCCTGACCAGGTCAACCTGGACCATCAGAAAGATGCCTTCGCTCCGTAAAGAGAGCAGTGGAAAAAGATTCCTGTTACAAGTCCGCAGACATTGCAAAAGGCATCCAAACCAGCTCAAAATCTGCTTTTCAAAACCTTCAAGCCTTTTTATTCCAGTTCTTCTGTGAGAGATAGCAATACTGTTCAGTGTTTCCATTTCATAGTGATCCTGCTTAGCTAGATAAAGAACTGTATTTGGATATATTCCACCACCTTTGCTACAGGCACTGTAAATAATGTGGACAAAGTATTGTTCTAAAACAAAACAGTTTTACATAATTATAAAATCAAGTAGATTCTCAATGAACGCATTTCTGATGTATTTTAATTCGTCTGAATTCTGCAGAATGAGCAGCATGAAGCGCTTCAGTGTAGACAGTGTTTAAATCCACAGCACAATAGCTGCAGGATTAAACCGGCTGTCAATGATCTACAGCCGAGATAGAGCCTCACATTTAATAGATTTACATTAATGCAGACTGACAGTTTTCACAGACCCGTAAATGTGACCCTAGCAAGTGGACCAGTCACCGTTGTTGTAGTTTGTATCGAGTACAAAACGGGGTACCCAACACATAGGTATATATCAGCTTTCATGAAAACGCATTAGTCTTCCATTAGTGTGTGTTTGGTTTTGTTTAAACTTCAAGCGTGTGGGTGGACTGGAATGAGTGTCAGTGAATTCTGGGGTTAGAGAGATTTAAGAAAGAAAGATTGAGTGTGTCGTGTAAATATTTAAGTCTGGCTCCCAGCTCATATAAATGTGTGTGTGTGTGTGTGTGTGTGTGTGTGTGTGTGTGTGTGTGTGTGTGTGTGAGACAAACCGAAGCAAAGCTGCCGATCTGTTTGATGTTCTGCTCATAGCTCTGTGTGCTGGCTGGTCTGCCTGGGGTTCGCCGAGAATACCAGAATGTGTAGTTATATTGAAGTGGGTGTTCACCTGCGCCAGGAACCACAGCCTACAACACATATACATACAATTCATACACAACTCACATTGGTGGTACTTACAGATGTGTACAATTACGTGTATATTACTTAATTAATTAGATCTGTGACACTCCACACTCATCAGTTCTAAGTGAACTGAAAAGATTCGGTATGAACCCCTCTGTGAACACACATCCTGAGATGAGCACAGGACAGTTACACACAAACACACCTTTCTCTTGTTAGTGTTTGGGTCCTTTTCCTCATCTTCATTCCTTTCCTTCTCACCATCTTTCGGTGAGCCGTTGTCCTGCTCGTGATCTCCGCTGTCGTCATCTTTCAGACTGCAATTACCACAAAAGAAATAAAGAAGTAGTTAGAATTAAAGAAGGCACCAGCATTAACTACCATTTACAGACATATTAAAAGTAAACACACACCGCGTTAGTTTGATCTGTGAAACTGGTCTAATTAATCTTGTGTGTATACACACACGTACACCTTAGAGGTCGGTATATAAATATTTTATAGTAACTCGCTAGGGTGTGAACACCAGGAGTAAAAGAGTTATCTAATATTTAAAGAGGGTGTATTGTGGGTCAGTCTGAGAGTGGACTTTCAGGGTCAGGTTTTATAAAACCTTGAGATTTCTCTTCCACAGTCATCAGAGTGGTTGTACAATTCACCAGCAAATGCAAGGAATCAACAGTCCTGCTCAGGTCAACCTGGGCTTCCCTAGCAGGAGTCTTGTGACGGTCGAGGGGACTGTTGAAAATAACCCCCGTTGTAATGAAACTAATGCTACAGAGAAACTCCATGCGAGTCGGAGTACTGCTGAGAGGAACCCCGTCAACCTGGTACTATGTTTATGTATATCTGTGTACAAATCTTTCGAACATGTTGTCTATTGGTGTAGGGCAGTGTGACGGCATACAGAGTCTTGATGGTACAATGTGACAACCAGTAAGGACTTCGGTATACCGTTTATACCACAGAGGTAAAAAGAAATGATCATTACACGCGCTGTTATACCACCATGACACAAGGGAAAGCCAGCACCACTGCAAAGTGACCAGCTGCGAGTTAGCTTTGCTAGTTGTACCTACAGCATGCTCGCTGCGCCTGGCGCCCATCCACACAAACACACGCTCTCCTTCCACCCCTTAGAGGTAAAGAAATAAATACTGTAAATACTGTTAAGACAGTATGTGAATGAGTGTCTGAAATAAACACCCTTATTACTAATACTATAAGTTTAGATCAAACCACGTTTTGGTCACGATAATGCTAACAGTTTCACACTAGATTAATGCTTAGTATTTAATAATAAGAATTATCAATATATTATAATTATATTAATAAAATAATTAATTTCTAATTGTCATCATTTTAAAATGCAACATTCCTGCTCACAAAAGTTTAAGAATTTTTATCGGGTATATTCGAAGTGTTTCTTCAAATCTGTATCTTGTGTAATTTCATATACTTTATATATTTGTCATAAAATTACCTATTTTCTTACTTCCTACATTCCTAATTTTATTATTTTTTTTAAATAGGCTTGTTAATAATTTGTTTGTTTGATAATTAATTCTTTGAGATCACAGAAATGAGCTATATTATAACATATATCCTACAAGAAAGATTACACACGCCATAAAGACACACAAATGTAAGAACATAGTCCTGATACATATCTTAAAAAAAGCCGAAGTTGAGAGAGTTGGTCAGCACACTTGATCTCAGGCATGTGATGGCTTGCCTCAAATATGTCAACTACCTTGTGTTGCTATGTTTACATGGAGAATACAGGGCCAAAATGTATTTATTCTAAATCAGGAAAATAATCAAATATATACAACATACCACCCACTCCTAATGTCTATTTACTTTCAATAAGCCTCTTTAAATTGCAATGGCCTGACGAGCTGACCAGGGTGTACCCCGCCCTCGCCCAGAGTCAGCTGAGATAGGCACCAGCCTCCCTGCAACCCTAATTAGGATTAAATGGCTTAGAAAATGAATGAATTTATGTCCCTGTAAAAGCAGCAGAAATATTAAAATACCCTGAAAGCACAAGACAGACAAAAACATCGTTCAGTGGTGAACCATAAATCTGCAGTGGCCAAGAAGATGACGCTGAAAAAATTGTCTGGTGCTGTTTAAATAAAACAAGAATAGAATTAAATAAAATCGAATAGAATCACTTTATTGTCTTTGCAATACACACAATTTTACAGTGCAATGGGATGAGGTTCTAAAGGATGCCTGGAGAATTTCCAATAGTTAAATCATAAAATAATAGCAAAAAAAAAATCAACAGCAACAGGAAAATAACTGCACAACAGCAAAAAATAAACAACCAAATAAATAATTAAATAGTTCTGAGTAAAATGACCTAAATTTTATATCCTCTACATAATAATTAGGGTAAATCACAGAGGTGCTGCTGCATGGTCTCGGATTTTGTTTTTAAACTTTATGCATGTGGTGTTTGGCAGCTAAAACTAAGTCATGCGTAATATTTTTAATTCATTTTATGAATTCTATATTTTATCTTGGAATTAAATTTTTTTTTTTATTGGAAGCTATTTTTTGTTACTTTCTTTATTTTGTGTACTCTTATTTTCTTTTCCGTGCTCCGGTCCTGGCAGCTGCACATGAAAAGTATAGCACGGCTGAGCTCATGATTTTGGATCTCATGAATTTGGACAATTACTGCTCCACAACTGATAATAATAGAGGCTGGGACTTCATTCTGCCAGACATCCATAAGCACGCGGACCTCTCTCTCTCTCTCAATTCCCCCCTGACAGGACACTCGCTGGCTACAAGGACATGCACACATCAGCAGACTCCTCGGACAGCACCCTACCGGACACCCTGAATCAGTTCTTTGCCTGCTTTGACCAACACAATGGAGAGGTGTGCACCTGCCCTGCTCTTCCAGAGAGGGGCGACGACCCCGTCCAGCTGCAGCGGCCCCAGACCAGAGCCACCCTCTGCAGAGTCAATGCAAGGAAAACTACTGGTCCAGATGGAGAAACAGGATTGGTACTTAAAGCATGCACAGATCGACTATCAGGGGTTTTCATCACCATCTTTAACCTCTTGCTACTGCAATGTATGGTTCTCACCTGCCTCAAGACACCACCATTGTTCCAGTGCCTGAGAAGAGCACAGTGAGTTGCCTGAATGACTCTCGCTCAGTTGCCCGAACCCCCACCATTACCAAATGTTTCAGGAGACTCGTCTTGTCTCACATTAAGGTTGCCATCCCTGCTGATCTTGATCCACATCAGTTTGTATACAGAGCAAACAGGTCAACAGTGGATGCCATCAATACGCCAATGTGAGGATGCTGTTCATAGACTTCAGCTCCGCTTTTAATACAGATTTACCACATACACTGGTTCAGATGTTTGGCAACCTCTCTACCGCTCACCCTTTGTATGCCATGCACCTTTGACGTATCATACACCCTTCATGTGTGTATATGTGTGAATATGTGACAGATGTACATATATGTGTCTATATGTGTACATGCATATATTTAGCTTAGTGTAGTTACCTTAGTTGTCTTTTGTGCACTTTTTTATATAATTGCTGCTGAACAGAGAGCAGCTAAACTGATTTTCATTGTTCATGCAACAGTTGATAAAGATCTCATCTTATCTTTACCATGAAATGTAATTCAACATCCACTAGGTGGCAGCAACAAGTAAACACCTAGCTATTCACGACTCAAGAAAGATTGCAAGCTAGCTTGTGGCTGTCAAGTGTTGTCAGCGAGGGAAAGCGAATAAAGGAAAAGTGGTAAACTAATCATTTTGCTGTGTTTGCCCTTTTAGAATGGATGTTCAGTGATTATTTGTTCATTTGTGATGTGACCCTCAGTGAAAATGAGTTTGACACCCCTGCTTTAGAGTGTTTAGAGTGAACTCCTCAAAGCAAACTCTTAACATTCATCCAAACTTCTACGAACAGCCTGCAGTTGCAGGTTTCTGAGCATGACGGAAAATATTTCCGAGCTGCAACCACAGAGGGCTGGACAGTACGATTCCTCATATTCCATGGTGCAACGACTCGCATCAATACTCTTCAGTTCTGAAAGTGCATTCAGGCAGTGAATAAAATATTTAACTTAATCATCAAGGTTACATTCAAGTTATTTGTTTGCTCTAGAACAGCAGTGAAGTACTCTCCTCGGCTCTCAACTTCACATGCCGATAAAAGCGTGTGCACCGGGACCTCATCTTTCGCAGAAAACACACAAAAAGGTTTAAAAATATAAATTAAATTATATAATGTTCTTCTGTGTGTGTGTTGTGTGTATATACTTCACCTTCGATTTCCTGTACTATTAGGGGGGATAGGCTGTCTGGGAACCTCAAAAAATCCGGCAATCGCTAATATCTGGGGTTTCTACCATTTCCTGGACATTTACCAAAATCTGTCCGGCAATCGCCATTGCTCAGCAGCAGTCCCAGACTTTTACAACACTTATCCGTCACTCGATACACAATATTGTGTTTCCACAAACTTACGGAGCGTATCAGCATATCCTTTTATCACATTCATTTTAAATGTCGATTCTGGCTCATTGTTACTGTCCTCAATTTCACTTCGCTCTCCCGTCACTGATGCCACCATCTGTTCATCTGACATTATTTCATGCCCCTCTGCTGCTTCATTTTCATCCATCCACTCGGACGGGAATGGGCCGGACTGGAAGAAAGTTGGAAAATCATGACCGACCCGGACTTCCATCATCGATTCCCGGACTTTTCCGAGCATTTTTCCAGCAATACCAAATAATGTCCCGCGCTGGATTTTGTACGGGAAATCCGGGAAATGGGGGTACAGGAAATCGAGGGTGAAGTGTGTGTATGTATACACACACACACACACACACAAATATATATATTGACAAGAATGGTAGGAGTGTTTGGGCATAACGTGAAAAAGACCAGATTGAGAAAGTTTGGACGTGGACAGCGAAGGGATGAAGGGTATATAGGTAGAAGAATGATGATGATGGAACTGCCTGGTAGGAGGAGAAGATTAAAGAGGAGATTTATGGATGGGTTGAGGGAGAACATGCAGGTGATTGGCGTGACGGAGGGATACAGAGGACAGAGCGAGATGGAGAATCAGAGTTTTCTGAGCCAGTCTCAGTTAAATCAATCTCACAGACTGCCCTTTTCCACCTTCTGGTGGTGCAAGCTCTGTTTCCACGGCCTGCTATAGCACATATCCGCAGTGCTGGAGAGAATACACACCGAAAACGTGAAAAAGGAGCAGACAGGAGAACGCCACAGGCATGTGCATCCCGCGGCCTGTGAGTGGGTTACACACCTGTGCACTCGTAACTCTGACTATATGGTACTAAATGATTACAGGTCCCTGGTACTTTGGCTTGACCCCCCCACACCTACCCCGAAACTATTTAAAGAACATGGAAGTCTTTGAATCACAAAAATCAACACAGACTGGGACTGAGTTTTATTTCTGCTGTTGTTGATTTTATAAAACTTTTCACCAACCTGATCTGGAAAAAGAATATCAGGCCATTAATGAAATTTGTTTGACTTTCACAAAGCCAGAATTTTCATCTATAGAACAGATTGTTTTATTTTTTTTTTTAATATTTATTGAAACATTATCCCAGTGTGGAGTTTTACTTCAGGGACCCTGAGAAGAAACCTACCAAACATTCATGTAAACAGCACACAAGTCTCACAGCACAAACCCTTTTACATAGTTTAACTTATCTCTGCATGCAGGCACAGTAGAAATAAAGTAAAATTATACTTATTATAAACTCAGGGATGAAAACGTGAGGACTTTTCTGTATCTGCGGAGCGGAGGCTCGGTGAGCGCGCTGCGGGCTTTCAGTCCACCTGTCCCGGCTACGTGCTCACCACCAGCCCGGGGCTTCACTTGCGGCCTACGAGGCCACCTGACTCCACAGGGCACCGCACGTGTTTACACTGTGAGTTCAGGGTGGTGTCAGGGTTTGTGTTGTAAGATTAGTTAGTACCACTGACGTGCATCCGACCGAGCTGCAGAGCTCTGTGGAGAGGCAGACACACCTCTCACTCCTCTCACTCTCTCACTCCTTTTCTCCGCCACTACACAGCGCAAGCTGAAGGATTTACACACAGGACTTATTTAATCAGGTACCATTACGTCCAAACGACAGAGATTTGCTAGTAACTGTTTACTCACGCGTCAAATTTGTTGTTCATTATTTCTTAAGTCTCGCGTTTCCTCGGCGCGCGCGCTGTCCCGAGCCCTCAAATCCGCAGCATCTGCGGCGCGCGCACGAGCGCAGAGCGAGCACGAGCAATCTGGTTCGGTGACAAACCAACCGCGCATGCGCGCGTGCACAACCTTCAGAAAGGCCCTTAAGGGGCCCATTCACTTATTTCATGAGGGACATTAAATAAACATTAACTACAGTGTTGTCGTTGCCTCACAGCAAGATGGTCCTGGGTTCGGGTCACAGATGTTTCTATGTGTATGTTCTTCCCATGGCTGTGCGGGTTTCCTCCACATACTCCGGTTTCCTTCCACAGTCCGAAGACATGCACATTAGGCTTACTGTCTGTTTGTAGTTGACCCTAAGTGTGTGTGTGTGTGTGTGTGTGTGTGTGTGTGATTGTGTGTGTGTATCTTGATGCAGACAGTGGTATCTCTTGGAAATAAAATGGAATCGGCCACAATGTTTTTGTGAAACCACTTGTTTACTCCTGTACACGAGTGTTAATGACCCCTGTACCATGACATTAATAAACATTGCCATCTGTTTTGTTTCTCTTGAAATTGCATTCCTTCTTCTGTTTCTTAACACTTTCTACCAATCGGTGTTGCGCTGCCAAGTTATCACACATGCATAAGATTGTTCCTCTGGTCGTGCCGACAGCCCGTGGGCTGGGGTGGTTTCTCCAGGAAACCGTTATATTCAACCAAAATAAACTGAAAATGGAAGATGAAACACAGACAGGATATTTACTACCGAATAGGGAGATTTAAATGATCGATTGAAAATATTATTAAAAACAATTTGATCTAATTTTATCCAATTATATATAAACCGAATTATTTTTATCCAAAATTTGCAACCAGAATCTGTGAGTTTGGGATTTCCTCTGGCTTAGGCACACACACACTGGATGCACAGAGTGTGACTTTGTACACGCTGGACACGCCCCCTTACTGCTTAATCCTACTAGGGTCACAGGGGAGCCTGGAGCCTATCACTCTGAGCAAAGGCAGGGTACACCCTGAATAGGATAAAATAGCTTGCCAGACCATCGCAGGACCAACATACACTCAATCATTCGCACTCACACTTAGACCTGGGGCAATTTGGAATAGTCAATTGGGGGGGGGGGGGGGGGGGGGGTTTGCTGTGTTTCTTTTAACTTAACTGAGGCAAAAGTTTTTTTGTCATGTGAAAAAAAAATAATGAACTGAACTGATGGATCAAATGTTTATGCATTAAGGGGCCTGCTACCTGGTTATTTTGCTTGTGACATTGACCTATGGAGTCAGCCGCGAGCGCTTCGTATTTATGGCTAGCAGAATCAGCCAACGAGAATGCGTTTTAATGTGCGGCCAGTTGCAGCACTATATTCTATTGGCTGACTGCGTTTTGGCCAATGATGTGGGAAATAATCTAGACTGCGCACTGCCCCCTCTCTCAAGATTAACTGGCTTCAACTTCCGTCCATGGAAAAAACCTCAGAGGTGCTTGGTTTGTGTTGTGGATTCATGTTATTTCTGTATTAAAATGGTTGGCTCTTGTTGCTCTATTAGCTGCAAAAACAGTGCAGAGGGTCTCAAAGAAATCTCTTTTCAGAGGTAAGTGTTTTTTACTCTTTGTAAATCTAGAGTCATGCTGATATTTATGGATAATAACATAGAATTCCAGGCACAGGCGCTTAATTCTACAGACTACAGCCGGCTTAAGGAAGTGCAGACTAATCTGCACAACACAGTGTAGAGAGAAGTGAGTCAAGGTCTGCACTGACAAGATTCTACAAGAGCAAGCAGAGCAGAAGAAGCTGTCTGAAGATTTGGGTCATTTTAAAGGATACTTCCATGATTGTGCTCGTAGCATGTGGTGGTTATGTAAGAGTATTTAAGTTGAATAATGTTTCCTTGTATATAAATCTTTACTCAAGACTAAGATAATGGTTGAAGATGGGGTACACCCTGAAGAGCTTGCCAGACCATCGCAGGTGTGTGTGTATGTGAGTATATATATATATATATATATATATATATATACACACTGCCCAGTCAAAACAAAAGTCACACACTCTAATATTTTCATGAAGTCTATTTAGCCTTGACCACAGCATGTAATCTCCATGGCATTGTTGCTCCAGTTGGTCAGGTTGAGGCTCAGCAACATTAATGTGGCAATAAAATGAAGTCGGCTAATGATATGGATGTACTGAATGTGAAGGTTATCACATCAATGGACTTTTTCCTTCCCTGATGGCACGGATATAAAATGGGGACTCATATAGTGAAAGAGTGGTTCAGGGAGCATGAGGAATCATTTTCAAATACTTATTGGCACCCCAGAGTCCTGACCTTAACCCAATTGAAAACTTTCAGGATGTGCTAGAGAAAACTTTATGGAGTGGTTCAATTTTTCAAGATGTCGATGAAAAATTAACCAAACTAATACCAAAATAAATGTTTTTTGGGCCGGGCAGTGTATATATATATATATATATATATATGGTCTTAGCACGGTGGGGGTCTAATGGGGACCTCAACCCTTACCTCTCATGAGTCCAGTACCCTAAACCACACTGATCTAAATATACTTTAAAATATACTTTATATATATATATATATATATATATATATATATATATACACACACACACACACACACACACACACACACACACACACACACAACAGGCACCCCTATTGGTAAAGTGCTTCATCTCAAAATGATTTTTCCACCTTTTATTTTTTCATTTAGCTGGAGAACATTTAACCTGCATTACTAACCGGGGTACAAAGATGACTCCACACAGAGGTCAAATTATCTTTATTACATTAACCAATAAACACTCAAGGTGGGTTTAGTGTAAAGAAGGATGGCTACAATAAGAATAATCTCAACCTAACCAAAAAATATTGTGGAGTTTCTGTAATGATGTCGAGTTGTTTCACCTCCACAAGTTTACGGTTTATGACATCATTAAATCTGTGGAATATCAAGACATTTTACATAAAAATCTGGTGCCTTTTGCCAGGAAACAAAGAAAAACTAAAACTGGGTCATCACTGGATCTTCGAGCAGGAACGTGATCTGAAGCCTAAATCCAAATCAACACAAAAATGCTTAGCCACAAAATCAAGCTTCTGCCCTGGCCATCTCTTTCCACAGACCGGAACCTCATTAAAAGCCTGATCTGGAGAGAGGCTGTAAAAAGGATTGAGATGAAGCACTTTACCAATAGTTTCGGAGACTCTGATTTGTTTTCTCCAACATCTAAAAATGTTATAAAAACGTTACTGAAACACATTTTTTTCCATGCACAATTTTATTTATTAAATTATAAGAGCAGAACAAAGAGAAGCTGACAGTGCACACTTCATGTATCCAACATAATGTTGAACTGTGTTGGGTTTGTACCACAGTAAAATCATTTACAATCTAATATTTGACCAATTTGAGTTATAAAAATGTGTAACTGGTCCTTTCCAAAGAAATCATAAGTGACTTGTTCATCACAATTTCTCTATCGAACCTGGTTTAGCTGCTGGCAGGCACACAGGATCTGTACGGATGATCTGGTAACCCTCTCCCTGAGTGATCTCTTTATTCCTGATGGTGGGGCACTTTGTAAGAACGGAACATTTTGTGGCAGCGTACTGCTTGTAAAAACACAAGAGAGACCATGGCATGGGCGGCAGCTTTAATAGCTCCTATTAGATGGCAGGACAGGACACCACCCACTTTCATCAGAGTTGGCCCAGTAGACAAGATGTACTAAAGCGACCCACACCAGTAGAACATTGAAGACAGAAAGATCATGCCCAAATTATCACAGGCTCATTACAGAAACATGAGAACTCTGGAAAGTAAAAAAGAAAAAACAGCATTAGTGGTTTACGGTAAGGGTGGGATAGAGTACCAGTGTAGCAGTGTACTGTAATACGGTAATTTGTTAATAAATTGTGTAACTCCAGTCATATCACAGTAAAAGAATTTTTAACATGGACATTTAAATTACATTTTTTTTTGTCAGAATGGGTTAAATTTATCTGCCACACCAATAGGTTTGTATAGATCGATGTTTATATTCCACCTTCAGGAAATGCAAGCATGAGGTATATTGTTGTCCATCATAAAACTACAAACGCATCACCCCAGCACACTAATAACTACTGTATATCTCTCTTCACATCTATGGGACACAACACTGGAGCTGCTGTATCAGGCCATGACCCATAACCCCATGGCACAGCGACAACCCGTGACCAACCAGACAGTGGAGAGGTGGTCACCTGATTTCACTGAATCACTGATCTGAAGTTAAAGCTTTACAATATGCACAAATGGACAATATTAAGTTTTGCACAGACACTGTCACTTCCTCTGTGTTATACTTGCTTACAGACGTGGATGCAGATAGTGCAGAAGTGTAGAAGTTGTTCCTTTTATTCTACATCCATCTGCTTGCATGCACAATGGAGCTGCTTTATAGCTTGGACTCTATTATAAATAGTATGGAATGCAATAAAGCGGTGTGGGTGTGCAAAGTAGGAACAGCCCAAGTTACCATTAAGCTGGCAACCCCAGTGGAATTACCACATTGTTGAATTCTCAATTTTCCAGGCTTGTTCCACAGCTTCTTTTGGTTATTGAATGTTTTGGGGAGAGTTTTCCTGCTTAGTCTCCTCTTAAATAGCTGAAATTCATGATTGATTGGGCTAAAGTCTGGTAATGACCAGTCTAAAACATTCAACCAAATTGCTGCAACTATTACAGGTTACATCACCAATACAGAGTAAAGAGCCGGAGGACATATATAAAGTCACTTAATGTTGTTTTTAGATTGTTCTTTCTGCCATATTTGTCATTATTGGCTCCTTAGCAAACCTGATCACTGTCGGATTGGCAACAGATTTTTCCTGTGGATTCTAAATGATACATCTTTTACACACTGATTAGCCATTAGGCTGGATAAAAAAAAATTCCCAGTTTTTCATCAGAACCTTTTGAAAACCTAAATGTGGCACAGTGTTTTTTTTAATAGACAAATGAGGTGGCCAAAAGCTTTTAAAGCTAAATGTAGGTAAAGTGACTGAAGCTGTACAATACACCCTAGATGACCAGTATTTTACATGTACCTGTACATTTAACATAGATTAAATGCTGAAACTATTTTTCAAACAAAAGTAAACCTCTCTGAAATCTCAGAATTACAATCACAGCATCTAATCAAGAAAGTGAGTTCTGTGTTGTTTTTATGTTGTCTGGGGAGTTTTCCTAAGTTTTGAATGTGATAAGATATTTTTGAAAAAAAAAAATGATGTGGTGCCAATTTCCGGGTGCAGCCGCTGATGAGAAACCAGGAAATGTTTTTTATCCAGTCTTAACATTAACCCCACCTGACTGGTCTTTGGCTAGGAAGCCCCAACACACAGCAAGCTGCAATGCACTGTTCATTGTGAGACCTTGCTATCATAGAAAGCAGTTTCTGGCACAGCAGCTCTGGTAAAATGTCATGTTTCTGTATTTTTGTGGTGTTAAAAATGACACCAAAGTAAATATTTTCAGAACTTTTTCCACCTTTAATGTGACTCTAATCTGTACAATTCAACAGAAAAACAAACTGAAATCTTTTAGGTGAAAAACCCCCACAAATTTATCCCCTCCGCCACCCAGCAGTTCTTGAGAAGTTACCCCAGACAAAATGAATAAGGCCAAGGTCATTGGGACAAGGTCAAAGGTCAGATGAACAAAACAACCATTTCATCTTGGAGGCCCAAGCAGAGAGGATGCTCATCTAAATTTTCAAAGCATGTGCAGTTCCTGAGGTAGTTGAATGAAGATGGTAGATGCTGAAGTTGAGCAGAGTGATACTGCCAACATCTTGATGGCTAAGGGGTAAAAAACTAAAGTAATGTAGTTCCACAAGTGTGCACACCCTCTTACAAATTGGGATGTGGCTGTGTTCAGAATTAATCAATAACATTCAAACTCATGTTAAGCAGTACTCAGCTCAGTCCTGCCATTAAGTAAAGTGACTCTGATTCATTCGAAATGATTTTATGGATGTTAAGTTGCATCTTATAGTAAAAGTCATGGTCTGCAAAGAGCTTACAAAGTATCAGTCATCAACCATTGAAAAAATATTGCACAATACAAAGAACTGGATGTTCCTCCAAAACTGGTCTGGGAGGCCACCAAGAGATCCACATTAAAGTTCCACACTAATGGAGCTGAAAGAATTTCTGGCTGGACTGGTTGAGTTCTTCATGTGACAGCAATTTTCAGGTCTTCTTCATATACCTGGGAAGCTTTTTCTTACAAAGAAAATCCGAGACCGAGGTTTGCAAAAAACCTACATCACGTCTCCCATAAGCATGCGAGGCAAATGTGTTCTGGTACGATGATGTTAAACTTTTCGACATGATTCCTCAAGATATGTTTGGTACAAAAACAGCACTGGACACCACTAAAGAACCCCATACCCACGGAGAATCATGGTGCTGGTAAATCACACTTTGAGGCTGTTTTTCTTCTGCTGGAACTGGGACTTATAAACCGTTTCAAATACCAGGGACAAAACCAGCAGATCTAAAAAACTGAATATGAAAAGGAAGTTCATGTTTTAACAGACGACGACTCAAAGAATTCCTCAAGATCAACAAAGTTTTGGTATGGCCCGGCCAGAGGCCAGACCTGAATTTAGCAGAAAATCTGTAGGGTAACCTGAGGAGGGTGGTGCACAGGAGATACGCTCACGATCTGAAAGATTTGTAGCACTTTTAAAGGGAAGAGTGGAAAACAATAGCCAAGTCAAGATGTACCATGCTGATAGATTCCCACCCAAAAATCTGAATGCTGTCATTAAATCAAAAGCACTTCAACAAGGTATTAGTTTAAGGGTGTGTACGTTTTGTAAAATGTGTTTGTGTTTTAGTTGAATTGTACAGGTTATTGGTCAAAATAAAGTTAGTAAACATTCTAAAATGACTCTCTTGGAGTTTTTAATTGTTAGGGCAGTGGTGACTCAGTGGTGACTGAGTGGAGATTCAACTTCAGGATGTTGGTGGGTTTCATCACATGAACAACTCACACACCTTTTTTTATTGTATTAAGGTCAGTACTTTGACTTGACCTTTCCAGAACTTTACATTTATTCTCCTTTAGACCAATGACCCCCTCTACAAAAGTCAACCAAAAAGGGATCACTCCAAGAGTATGAGGTGATATAGTTCACAAGGTGTCAATATGATCTCCCCGGCCTTCATGTTTTTCCTCCAGGTATTCCAGTTTCCTTCCACAGACCAAAAATGGCCTCCCCATGACCCTAAGACCTGACTCTCGCATAAGCAATCTTGTCCAGAAGTACAAGCAAATTTCAAAGGGAAATTAATAAATTAGAACTGGAATTCGCATATTTTCGGAAATAGACAGTCGAATTCGAGGTAAATGTTTCGTATTCGCGACCCGAAGAGACCACGTTTTGAGCATAATGGCAGTATTTTGGCACCATAAACAACGTCGCACGATTTCGCTTACGTTTGAGTCAGCCTTAATGGAATTTCAGATTTGCTAACTCACTATGGGAGTGAGTAAAGGTCTCTCTCACATTGGCTAATGTTAATTTTCAGAGTCAACCAACAGGAGAAGACCAGTAAGAACATCTTACTGCCCTTCTACAGTTTATAAAAGATCACAAAGACAATCCAGAAGGATACGGGAAAGAAATTTGGTGAATCAAAAAAAAAATTTGTTAGGAAATGTAAAACACTGCATTCCCACATAATAGTGCATTCCTGAGATATCACTTGATCAAGACCATATTGCACATGATGGTGGTAGTATCATGGTTTGGGCCTCTTTTGCTAAATCTGGGCCAAAATAGGCTGTCACCAATGATGGAACAATAAATTCTAAATTATACCAGTGAATTCTAAAGTAAAATTTCAGAACATCTGTCTGTGAACTGAATCTCAAGAGAAAGTGGGTCATGCAGCAAGACAACAACCCCAAAGTAATAAGCATTTCCTCCAAAGAATGTTTAAAGAAGAGAAAGTTTTGAAATGGCCAAGTCAAAGTCCTGAGCCTAACATTCCAGTAAAAATTGTTCATGTGATGAAACCCAATAACATCCCAAAGTTTCACATAATTTTGCTACTCACAGATATGTACTATAGGATCATATTCCTCAGTAAAAATTTGTGTTAAAATCTGATGATGTTCCGAATCATTTTTATACAGAAATACAAATAAATAAACAAACAAACAAACAAACAAATAAATAAATAAAAACTTAAACTTAATTTAAATAAAATAAATAAAACTTAAATAAAAAAAAAAATACAGCTTCATAAACTTTCAAGTCAAGCCTCAGAGGAGGATTGAGGAGTCGAATCTCAGCTGTAATTGAAACACGCATTACATTAACTGTATTTCAGCCATTTTTACACATGGTCAAAAAGTATTTGGACAAACTAACAATTACAAATATGAAAAAATTGTTAATAATTGGGTGCAAAAATATTGCAGCAAAGAGCCTTCTGACATCTAGAGCCCACGGACATCACCACATACTGAGTTTTCTCCCTTGAGATGCTTTGCCAGGCCTTTACTATGATTGCCCTCAGTTGCTCAGTTTTTGTGGGTCTTTTTGACTTGAATTTTGACTTTAGTAAGTGAAAAGCTGCTCAGTTGATTTGAGTGACTCTGTCACATAAGAACATTCCATTTCTTTGCCTTAAGAGGCTCTTAAGCTGCTTTTATCTTAGTGTACTGTGAAGAGCCATCAGTCTGATATCCAGTGCTTTAAAGCGTCACTCACCTCCTGAACTGCCTGACCCAAACGTTCCTGAGAGCTTAATGCTTTTCTGCGAAACACACAATAACAATATCTACATTATAGAACTCACCATACACACACACACACACACACACACACACACACACACACACACACACACACACAAGTATAAGAAATGTTCATATTTCGTAATCAAATTAAGTTAAATCAAATATGAATAAAATAAACGAAATGTAGATATTTAACTCTTAAATGATGTATATGTTACAAATTTGACGACATTTACAGGTTTAATCAGCAACTGAAAATCAGAAGTCACCATCCGCTGGTCTGTGTGTGTGTGTGAGAGTGTGTGTGTATGTGTGTGTGCATGTGTGTGTGTATGTGTGTGGGTGTGTGTTACTCTGGCTCTGGTACAAAAGTTTGTATTGAGAATCATGGACAAAAGGTTTTGGACAAATTCTCATTATTTTGTACATAAAATAATTCTTATAAAATGAGCAAAAACTTGTATTAATTTTATTAACTACAAATAATTATGAATTAAATGTTGCAGCTTAAGTTAATCAAAACAATGCTGAGGATTATGCGCTGTAATCAAGGCTAAATGCGGTCCATCAAAATATTAGAGTGGTGACTTTTTTGTCCAGTCAGTGTACATTGTAGAATGCAGTGTATATAGATTCAGATGTAGCTTAAAGCCATTGGATCATCAGTTGTGCATGTGCAGTTCGATCATAAATGTTACAAATCCACCATTATGAAGCGAGAGCTTCACACTTTTGCTGGATCAACCCTTTAAAACCAGAAAGGCTTGAGAAAACATTCACAAGCTCATAAGGACAGAAGTGTTTTCTATGTGGAACCGCCTTAAAAAGGGCTGCTTGCATGTGACTGACTCAGTGTTGGCCAACTATTTACTCTCACTTCAGTTACAGGGAGAGATGAGATACATTTTTTCTTTGTTTTGGCGAAGCACAGCTAGCACTTCCTGATGGTGTCAAGTACAAGTGGGCTAACTCTTTTTCTAGAGTTGGGCTGTAAAAAAAAAACACATTAATTTAATTATCATCATCCTCATCATCTTTTTCTTCTTAGTCCAGGGTCGAGTCGCAGGGGCAGTAGCCTAAGCAGTGAGGTCCAGATGTCCCTCTCCCAACCCTTCCTCCAGTTCTTTTGCTTGGACACTGAGGCGTTCCCAGACCAGCCGAGAGACATAGTTCCTCCAGCGTGTTCAGGAGGCATTCTGATTGGATGCCCAAGCCATCTCAACTGGCTTCTCTCAACATGGAGGAGCAGCGGTTCTACTCCTTATTCAATCTTGTTCTTTCGGTCACTACCCAAAGCTTGGGAACATAGGTGAGGGTAGGAACATAGATCGACTGATAAATTGAGAGCTTTGCCTTTTAGCTCAGCTCCCTCTTCATGTCATCCGCAAAAAGCAGAGACAAATGGCCACCAGATCCTATGACCACCAAACTAGAACCCCTCAACGCCTCGACTGTGCCTAAAGATTATAAACAAGACCGGTCACAAAGGATAGCCTTGGGGGAGTTCAACCATCACTGGAAAAAAATTTGACCAGTTGTTACTCATGTGGACTGAGCTCTGACTCCAGTGACACAGAAAATGAATGACCCATATTAACGGGTCCGGTACACCGTATTTCCAAAGCACACCCCACAAGAGACTGGTTGAGAGTGCTGCAGCCAGGATGAAAATCACATTTTTCCTCCTGAATCCGAGGATCCACCATCGGACGGATCCTCCTCTCCAGTATTCTCCAGTGATGGGCGGACCCTGTCCCGAACCCCCGAGGTCTTCCTCCTCCACGAAGGCATGTTGGTGGGATTGAGGTGGTCCTTGAATTATTCCTTCCACCTTCTGACAACATACCCAGTTGAGGTGAGCAGCTGAGGTGAGGTGAACTTCCCCCTCCTGAGGCGTCGGATGGTGATCCAAAACCTTTTCGAGGCCAACTGGTAGTCGCTTTCCAGGCCCTCACCAAACTCCTCCCACACCTGAAATTTTGCATCGACAACAGCCAGGGCTGCAGCACATGTGGCCTGCCAGTACCTGTCCACAGCCAAATAGACACAATAGGCCTCTTTTTTCAGCTTTATGGCACCCCTCACTGGGTTCGGGGGGTTTGCTGCCATGACAGGCACCGGTGACCTTCTGGCCACAGCTATGGACTACTGCCTAAATAATGGTGGCAAGGAACATGGCCCATTCGGACTCTATGTTCCCTGCCTCCTGTGGGATGTGGTAGTAGTTCTGCTGGATGTGGGAGTTGAAGGCTCTTCTGACAGGAGACTCTGCCAAACGTTCCCAGGAGCCTGGGTCTCCCAGGTCTGGAGGGTCCTCCATTAATTAAATTATTCACAGAAGAAATTGTGCATTAAAAAACTCTGAATTAACCCAGGGAATGAAATATATATATTTTAATTAGTGTACATGCCCCATTGGTGATACAGCAACTTTATTTGTTCACAAACAAACAAACAAACAAAAATAATTAAATATTTGTAAAAAATGTAATAAGAACGTGAAAATATGTGAAAAGATAAGTAACAAAAAGATAACTGATAAGCTTTCAAAAATAAAAGAAAAATAATATGTAAGACATCAAATATAAACAATAAGAAATTAAAAACATAAAATTATAATTATCAACAGATCAAGAATAGTTGGGATATTTCCCATAATGCAGTAAAATAAATCTGTGATTTGTTGATTCATATGAACCTTTATTTGAGCAGCAAAATGAAAAAAGATTTTAAATTTTTTACTGATCTTTTTACTGAATTTGATGTGGGTATGTGGAATGTTTTGCATCATAATCAGTGCAGCAACTGTAGCAAAACTGAACACGAGTTACTTAATTTGTGATGTGAAGAATAGGTTTTGTGTTACTGCACCGAAAAATATGAGAAGGTAAAACCTGTATTGTGGGAAAGAAAAAATTCTACTGGTTTTAATTCACTGATACACATGTGCATTTGTGCAACAGCTAAAAATTTCACTGTCACAAGTGGTAGTCTAGTGCTAGTCAGGTAGGTTTGCTGGTAATCGTGGGACAGGGAAGTGGGCTAGCTAATAAATTTGATTTGTTCACCCTGTACAACTTATACAGGTTTAAAACCTTCATCTGCTCAGTAACACTGATGAGTTTTCATTCAGTAGAGAGTGAGAGTGTTTACCTCGGGATTTGTCGTACAATGGTGAGTGTGTATTCCGCACTGCAGTCTGGTTGGTATGTGGAGGGCAGAATGACATAGCCACCAGGGGGTAGCCGACACCGGACACTGACTTCCTGCGAGTGAGAGTGAGGAACACAACTCACCACAGGGCGCACGGTACTGGAGATCATCATGAAGTCCACTTCACCAGGAACCTACACGCGGACACATACACACAGCTAAGATTTGACAGTAATGTCCGGTGTTGCCTTTACATTTTGACTATAAACTTCATGTAAATGTAAGTACTGTGATTTGTACAGCGCTTTATTTTGAACAGACTTTCAGAATGGAAATTTTTCTTCATAGAGGATGAAAAGTTAATACAGGGGAATATTATTGTACTGTGGTGATACTATTTTTATATGAAGTAAATACAGCATGTTAACTGCAGCTTTCTTTCACTGTCTGGTGCTCACATGCATTTAACATGCTGTATTTACTTCATATAAAAATAGTATCACCAAAGTACAATAATTAAAAAATATTATGAATAACACCATATAAAACTATTTCCAACTGACCAGATTCAGTGATACCACGACCCCATAGCCTTGGGTTCCTGTTCTTTTTTTTTTTTTTTAACCTGGTCAGTGGTTCTTACTTTCTAGATTAAAACCTCATGACCAACTGGGGCCTTTGTGTGCAGAGTTTTCATGTTTTCCCCATGTTTCCTCTGAATAATCCAGCCTCCTCTCACAGTACCAAAGACTAGGTCAACTGGATACTCTAAATTGCCCCTACTCCTCACCTTATAAATGTGAAAGCCAATGGCATGAAGAGTGTTCTCAGAGCAATGCTGACATAGTGTGACTTTAACGTTTGTCCCTCCAGGGTCATAAGTCACTTTGAGGGGAATATGAGGGTTCTGCACATGTGAGGGGAAGTTCCGACCACCTCCAGCTGTAGAGCCGATTGTCCAGCAGCCACTCACACTGGCCGTCTCCCATTCTCCACCTGCACACTCCTGTTGTGCACTCACCTTTACTGCACTACAAGTGTAAGAGAAAAATGCACATTATATATATATATATATATATTTGCCCAGTCAAAAAAAAGTTTCACTCTGATATGTTCTTGAAGAGCCATCTTCATGGCATATTATGGCAATAAAATGAAGTCAGCTGATGACCTAAATGTACTGGATAAGGAGGTGATCACATCAGTGGACTTTTTCTTCCCTGATGGCACGAATATAAAATAGGGTCTCAAATAATGAAAGAGTGGTTCGGGGAGCATGAGAAATAATTTTCACATAAGTATTGGCACCACAGACTCCTGACCTTGTGCGTGGTTCAACTTTCATTTCACTTTTAGCTTTAAAAAGAAGTGTAATAAAAGTATTGTGTTTGGACTGATGAGACCTCTCAAAGAGATATCAGAAACTTCAGAACCGGACCATGGAGAAATGGAAGAAGAAGGCCTGGGAAATTAAATCACACTTTTGCTTTAACATCATGTGGGCAGCTTGGAGCTTACCCATGGAAGAGAAGCCTTCAGAGTGCTCTATGGGAAAAAAGTGAGCCGGAGGAAGCAGTGGGATGATCTGTACAATGTTCTGCTGGGAAACCTTGGGTCCTGGCATTCATGCAAATGTTACTTTACCTAAACATTACTGTACACCACGTACCCATAATGGTAACAGTATTTCTGTCTATCATCAGGATAATGCCACCTACAAAAACTGTTCATGCATGGTTTGAGGAACATGAGAAACAGGATGAGGTCTCAAGAAGCTATCCTAAAAAATGTTTACTTACTCATCTAACTGTGCAAACAGTAACACCCCCCATATTAAAAATTAAAAGACAACTATGTTTTTATACCTGAGGTAAGTGGGGCAGGTAGCATGCACTCGAAGAAGGAAGTGCCCCTCTGCTCCCTGTACAAAGGTGCTGGGCACAAGCAGGTAAAACCCAGCACCTAAGTGAGCATGTACCACCACCTCACGCTCATATGTGTGTCTGAGTGATGATGCACAAGGTGCCGAGTTCAGGGTCCTCATCAAGTTAAAATGCTTTTTGTCTACCTGTAAAATCACAATAAACCATCAAATCACACATGAACATATCTTAACATCATGACATTATAAATCTCTGTACTCACCCAGCGTGGTTCAGAAGTTTGCAATATGCCCAAAAAATCATTAAAAACTATTTTAAACTTATAGCATTCTATTCTATATTATACTGATATCAATTCTTAAACTGACAAGACCAAATAAATATAAAATACAGCAAACTGCCACATGGTGAATGCAAAAAATCCCACAGGACAGTTTTTTCAACAGACCTTCCATACATGCAGAGCAATGGCTTGATAGTACGGGTGCTGATGAGTGTTGCCAGCTGACTGAGAGTTATACAGTGAGCTCCATGGTCCATGCTGCAGGAGTGACAAGAGCACCTCTCCTCCTTCCTGAACCTTTAACCAGAATTTAGGATTGCTGCTGTAGCTGCTGCTGTTACGGCAACCCCCTGCTGAATGCCCTTTGACCCAGGAGCCACTTATCTGGTGGGTGTAAGTCAAGAAAGACCCTGTAAAAATTGGGAAGACACAAAGCTGTCAGTTGAAGCCACATTCCAGATGCCTTCGTAAAAAGCTGATCATCAGAATTGGAGGAAACATTTATTTATAATCCACTGAGTGAATCCATACAGTCGGTATAGACTATCATCCTCTACTAAGAATAAGAGATTTCGTTTCAATCTTCCATAATGACCCTGAAGATTAACAACAGTGTTGTTACAGCAAGAAAAGTGTTTATAAAAAAGCCAAACGGAAAATAAAGAGTCAGATAATAAGGTATCTGTTAAGTATCTTTAAGTGTTGAACAAAACATAATAAATAAATATGATATGGCTACCTGTGTAAATGCTCTGAAGATGATTATCCTCATTGATTGGATATCCTACAGTGACTTCATCAAATCGTTGTTGAAATTCCACCTCATCTACCCAGAATTCCCCCTGTTTTGTGTTGCCCAATAGATCTGCAGACCAAGAGGGGTCCAGCAAAGTCCACCCTGCTCCTCTAGAGAGAGAGAGAGAGAGAGAGAGAGAGAGAGAGAGAGAGAGAGAAAGAGAGAGAGAGAGAGACAGACAGTTTGGAAAATCAATAATAATTTGATTTAACTCAGTGTACTAGCAGTAAATTCTCAAAGTGACCTGCATATTTCAAATCCTACAAAAATGAGAAATTTTAATTTTAATGCAGCAAAGATGCCAAAAAAATATTTATGTGCTACAGTCTGGAAAACACAGTACCAACCTCTCACTCCACGCTCCATCCCAGCACCTCCTGCCCCATGGATTGCGTATTTGCAGAAGTTGCAGGTGATCTCCAGCGTTAGTTTCCACATCTTTCCATTCTATTACACTTAGTGCATGGAACTGGACCTGCTCGGGGGCACCTACAGAAAAATACAGGAGAAAATACAGAGGAGAGCTATTGAAAATCCTACACCTATACCTATACCTACACCTACACCTACACCTACACCTAACCAATACCTGTAGCTACACCTACACCTAGGTTAGAAACAAAGCCCTCCTAGGCAACACCTGAACCACTTCACACTGCATCAATTAAAGCACACCATTCAAACGATGCTGACTGTATATAAACTGTAGTAAAAGACTGTTCCTAATAAATCCCCTGATGAGTGGGCAACCACGAAACAGGCTTGTCGGGATGAAATTGTAGTACTGTTATTTTTTTCCC
>JAOUQZ010000022.1:8740580-8757494 GCA_028564935.1 Neosilurus hyrtlii
CACACACATATATATATATATATATATATATATATATATATATATATATATATATAAAAATGTGTGTATGTGTGTGTGTCTACGTACATATATAAATAATATCTTAGTGGTGGTAGTTATAAGGCTATAAGGGAAGCTTTGCCTCCTCTAAAATATTATAAAAGACCTTTTTAACAGTATATTTTTAAAGCAAGCACTCATTGAAAAATCAAAAAATGAACAAATTATACCTCCACAGAAAGCTAATATCATGACCATAACTGACATAGATTTTAGATTCTCACTAAAATAAGCATAGAATAAAAGAGGCATTTTTAAACATTTCTTCAACTCGTGTACATCACAATAAAAGAGAGCAAAAGTATTTTGCAAAAGAGCAAAAGGCTTTTCTGGAAATTAGATTAATAAATTAAGCACTTTCAATGATTGTGGGTGACTTAATTTTCTTTTCTTAAGTATTGTATGTCTTGCAAACGTTTTCAAAAACATGAGGCCCTTGGAGGAGTAATGAGTTCTACCTGGCCCACAGCGATCCCCGACTGGCCAGAACACATCTTTTCTCATGCTCCAGTTCTCCGTGCTCTGGATGTTCAGTTAAATTAAAAGGAATTTGTTAATTGATCAGGAAATTGATTTTGTTACTTTGTTTCGTGAAGACATTTATTCTGCCAACAAACATCTTCTGTATTACCCGGATCTAGCCAGGTGACATCCAAAGTCTCCTCTGCACTCCATCTTCTTCATCATGCACTTCCCCATCGCTTGACTCTGTTCTGTTATTATCTCTGCCACTAGTTGTACTAGAATCCTATTCAAGTCAGCTGGGGATTAAGAAATTTTAATACTTTGAGAAGATTTCAGTGTGTTTCATTTATCACCCAAGTTTGTGTTACATCTTTCCCTGCTGGATCCAACTGCCTGTCCAGTTCTCTTCTACTTTATTTGTGTTCAGCTTCTCATACAACTCATCATGTGCCTCTTTCTTAGCTTTGCCACCTATTTCTTTACCCTGCATTGCATCTCTTTGTACTCCTTTTTACTATGTTCATCTCTCAAGTGTTGTGCATAAAATGCACTGAAGTATATACCACGTGTTGATGTAAACAAGCAGACGCCTCTGTGGTGTATGTAAAATCAATGTAAAATGTGCATATGTGCTGAATTTTGTTTTATTCAGAAGTTCACTAGTTTGTATCTGATTTGTTAGTTTAATATCTGTATACTGTTATTATTGCTATTAGCTTGCCTTATTTGAACTGACATGTCTACATTCTATTCTTGCTATTTTGCTCTCATGAGAGTGAAACGGTCTACAAATGGCTGAATTTTTAAACAGGCCAATGCAAACTATCAAACACATTTAGCAGATTGCAAATTTGTAGATGTAAATAAAAAACACCTGATGATGAAAATAGAGTAAAATAGATAGTCTGGAAGGATTTCCTTTTACTCTAACAGAAGTGTTACAGAACCAGACAAAGTATGGCTTTCATCTGTAAACTTTGTAATCTGTACAATATTTTTTGTATTTTAACACATCTGGAGTCATTTGAGCTCCACACAAATAGAAATAAAGGGCCCATATACAAAAATTGGTTATGGGAAATTTTGCAACCTGACTAATAGAATTTGTTGCTCATATCAAGGTCAAACATGCACATTTCATCATCTAATTTTATTTAGCTTTTTACTAGCATAGTATTTAGGTTTGGTTATGAAATGTGACAGTGAGACTTGATTTTTTTGTTTGCAAGCTTCAAAAGTTTTTATCTTTATGCAAATCTAATGATCATGTTTGTTTGTGTCTCTCAGTGGTGCATCCATTCCCCCAGTGGTATGCTTTAAGAGAAATAAACATCATAAGGGTTCTATTTACTGTGTGGCGTGGAGCCCATGTGGGCAGCTTCTGGCCACTGGCTCCAATGACAAATACGTCAAAGTGCTGCCTTTCAACATTGAGTCCTGCAATGCCACTGGTGAGCAGCCTCAAGATTCTTACAAATTCACAGTCTTGAGAGCATGTTAACATCCATATATTGCTTCATAAATGTTCAATATAGCCACTTTTACCAGTTATCAAATGTATTATTTATCAATGTATTTAGTGCCTTTCCCAGGAACACTGGGAGATTATTGATATTTTTAGTTCAGAAGTGAAGATTGAAGATTAAATTTCAGTATCAGATACTATAATGTTTTTCTATTGATGCTATTTACCCAATGAAATGTTTTAAATATTTGAATCCTTTGCCATATGTGTGAAACTTGTAATGAATGAAGGTATGAAACCCTGAAACTTAAAAACACAGAATCTCAAAATACAGAAAACCAAATAGCTTTTTTTTCCAAGGAACATCAGATTGAGAGTAACTGTGTATTGGCATTCTAATCTGAAATTGACTTATTCATGATGAGTGTGTTACTTCAAATCATTGCCACCATCTGCCAGTCAGATTTCATCAGGGATTTCACATGAGCTGCTATTACAAAATGTTATGAGTATATTCATCTATGTTCATCTATGGCCAATTTCTACCTCTGGTCTCTGCCCTGGGGTAGCTGTTGCAATAGGTGGCTGTTTCCTATAGATTAGGAGTTGTATTCAGGGGTCAGGTATTGATGGTGAGGGGACCCATTTTATTTTTTATTTGTGTTCTGTAAGTTTGGTACATTTGAATAAGCATAATACTACTAGTCACACATCTTTACCTCTAAAGACTCTCTAAAGACTTTTCATAACTTAAAACATAAAACTGTAATGTTTTTTTCCTGTGACTTCTTATGGACTGCCACTTTAAAGCCATTTGATATTTTGATTTGGAATCTGCAGTATAATGAGGAAGACCTTTATATGAGTATATCTCCCCCACCCCCAAGTTATTTACACATGTATATAGTAGGTGGCCACATTGCCATGGTGCCTTGCTCAAGGGCACTTCAGCCATGAAGGTGGAGCAAGGGTAAGGTGTTACTCACTTCCCCCACAGCCACATTTTTCCTGCCAGTTCCAGAATTGAGCCAGCAATTTTTTGATCCCAAACCTGATTATTTATACATTAGGCTGCAGCTGCCCCATGCACTCTCTGGAGTGCCTTAAAAGCTGTGTTGAAGAACACGTTCTAAGGAAGGAAAAGCAAATATTGGTGCCAAGGTGATGGTGTTCTATAGTTCTTTGAAGATTTGCATAATAGGCTGCAATGGGTGCCGGGTGTACCTTGCCCTGCCAATATAATTATTTCGAACCAGTGGCTTATTTAAATATCAGCAGATTATTTATTGGTTAATAAAACGGCTACACCATACCAGCACAAAGAAGCAGATGTTAACAGCTACAACTTCACTTAGCATATCCTAGGTAAACCAGCTGAAAAAGCACATGACTAAACTAGCTGAAAAAGCTTTCTTCGAGCTGCCTTTGTCAAGCCTGAGAGGTGTTGCTCTCAGAGTCCTCAAATAGAACAATTCAGGCTGTTGGGTTATTATTAACAAAAAAAATAAATGTCTGTGAACATTTCATCTTTGTCAGAAATGTCTGAGAAAGATGAATATCTTTGAATATTTTTTCCAAAGCATTACAGAATTTTAGTTTAACAGGACGAGATAGTTTACACGAACCCTAATGTAGATTTTACTCTGTCTTTTGTATGTAAAGCTATCAAACATTGTGTGCATGCTTATAGTAAGGTTTATAGGCATTTTACCAATCAATTAAAACCAATGGATCTACTCTGAAAGTCAAATTGGATGATTCTGGGATGATTCTAGGTTTTTTTTTAACCATACCATGTTTAGCGATTTGACTTATACCCCATCAAATACCTTTTACAGTCACAATCACAATATGTCGTGTGCATGTGTGTTTTATTTATGCGGCACATCAGCATGTTCATTTTTCTGAATTTAGATACTCACTACTTGAATTCAGACCAACATGTTGAAAAGAGACTTTGCGGTTCTCAGTGAATAAAAGCCAAGTGTAGGAAAGGTCTAGAGTGTCTAGAGTCTAGAGTGACAAAGAAATTCTTCCTTGTTGTTCCAGGCAGTTTTTCTCATTAGGGGTATGTAGGAGACCGATTTAGATTTATGGAGAAATTAATAAATTCATCTTTTTAAAAACGGAACTGAATTAAATAAATCAAGACGTTCACTTCCATTGCCCCCCTCTCTCTCAGGACCTGATCTGGAATTCAGTATGCATGATGGGACTATTCGAGACCTGGCATTTATGAAAGGGCCTGAGTGTGGAGGATCCATCTTAATCAGTGCTGGAGCAGGAGACTGTAATATCTATACTACTGACTGCCAAAGAGGACAGGGACTTCATGCTCTAAGTGGACACACAGGTATGCACACAGCATAGCTATTTACTGCAAAATAGAGCCACAACTTCACTACAAGCACACAGACAAACCTTTGCAACACTAAACTACCTGCAGCCGTCAGGGGTGGGATACATTCATATTAACACCTATACCAATAATAATATTTTCATGCAGCTACAGGAGTGTGACCCAAACTATTCTATTCCCCTAGGTATATTGGATACTTTCAACTTAGTTGTCCATACGCACATGTACAGTTCATTTTTACATACCCTACTTTGTCTCTTCACAGGTCACATACTGTCTCTCTATACATGGGGAGGCTGGATGATTGCATCTGGTTCACAGGATAAAACTGTGCGTTTCTGGGACCTACGTGTTCCCAGCTGTGTGAGAGTTGTGGGGACAGCTTTCCATGGGTCAGGTATCCTTTCACACTTTTTTAAACAACATCTGGAAATAGTTCACTTAATAAATTCAATTAAATTTTATATGTATAGCTTTATTTACAATTTATACAATTGAGCAAACAGATTTGTTTATGAATTTATACATATGATTTTAAACATTTCTCTAAAAGTCCTATAAATCCATTATGAGCAAGACTCTGGCAATGATGGCAAGGAAAAACTCCCTTCGATGACATGAAAAAGAAATCTTAAGAGAAACCAGACTTAAAAGGGAAACCTATTTTCATTTGGGTGACACTAAATAATGTATATGGTAGAGATATTTCGTAACTGTGTCGTGTGGTCAAAAAGTATAATCTGTTTACCTGGAAATTCACAATAGTTTTAACATGAAATCTGATTGGGCTACCAAGTGGCGCATCGACAAGGTGCATGGCCATCAACCCGGAGATTGCAAGTTTGGATCCAGGTTGATGCCATAGCCATCCATGACCAGGGGTTGATGGAAGCTAATTGGCTGGGCTCTCACAGGGAGGGAGGGATGCCATACACTCACTTCCCTGTCACTCACGGTGATTATCAGGCAGTCATGGACATCTGTGAGCTCATTCGTACAAAGGGCGGATAGCGCTTTCCCTCTGAGTGTGTTAGACTGCCCCCAAATACACAAGCGCAGCAGTTCAAAAAGAGGTGCGTGGTAGCATTGCATGTCATGTAGGGGAAAAAGCATGTGCATGCTTACACCCCTCCCTGCTTGGTGGTGGTCATGTGATAGGGAGGTAATAATTGAAGTGTGGAAATGGGATACGACCGAAATTAGGGGAGAAAATGGGGTGTAAAATCGAAAAAACATAAATTAATTAAAAAACAAACAAACCAAACATGAAATATAATTTGTTGTCTTATAACTTTGATGGTTATTGTGGTCCAGTGCCATCAAGGAGAATAGCATGATCAGTGGTGTCAAAAGATGCTTCAAGGTCAAGTAACACAAGCAAGGATACACAGCACTGATCAGAGGCCAAAAGTTATTTACCACATTAATCAGTGCTGTGTAACACAAGCAAGGATACACAGCACTGATCAGAGGCCAATAGTTATTTACCACATTAATCAGTGCTGTCTCTGTGATATGATAAGGCCTAAATCCTGAATGATACACATCTTGAATGTTAATCCTACATATATATGAACATATATATGTATGGGCGAGCCTCAATATCAGCTTTGGCTTTGCGAGTATGCTGCCAAGTCATCACCCATTCACCTCACTGTGAGGGCTCTGATGCCAGACTTTCCCAGCAGAAGTAATGCTACTCTCACTAGTCCTCTTCAAAATCTGGATGCGCACCTCTAATGCTGTAGTCTTCTCTGTCAGACAGCTAACTAATGTACCCTTTTCACAGATATAATTATTACTAACTATGGGGGAAGAATGACTAAATTGTCTTCCAATCAATACACTAAACAATCCAAAACATGATGTAATAAACGTACCTTAGCCAAAGATTTGTTGATGTTAGAAGAGCACCATCAATTCCATCTGTTTGCTGAAGTAATCTGCAAAATAAAAAATAATATTAACTAGTAAATTGCTGCAGTTAAATCAAATGCTGTCTGTCCTTACCCTCAGGTGAAAGCAAAATGTAAATGTAACATATCAAATGTAAGGATTAATCAATTAAATATGGCTGTGTAATGCTAATAGGCTTGTAACTAGTGTAAATGCAATATGCTCCATAATTTCTTTTTCACTGTGAGGAAATTTGTTTATACATTTGGCTGGAAACATACCTTGTTTTTACATATTTTTTGTGTATCTGTGTTTGTGCATATGCGTCAGGTAGCCCAGTAGCCTCAGTGGCAGTGGATCCCAGTGGGCGTCTGCTAGCCACAGGCCAGGAGGACAGTGCCTGTATGCTGTATGACATCAGAGGGGGGAGGATGGTTCAGACATATCGACCTCACCTGAGTGATGTGCGTTCAATTCGCTTCTCCCCTGGAGCTCACTACTTGTTGACTGGCTCTTATGACAAAAAGATTATCATCACTGACCTACAAGGTAACCGCCAGCTGTCCAAACATTGTTAGCAACCTAACTAACACCAAAATTTATAGCTTTAGCTGAACTTGACCTATCTACATTTAAAACCCACACCATCTCAACAGTTTTATCCCAAACCCTACCAACGTCCATAGTTTCAGCCTAAACCCAACCAATATTTGTAGCTTTAGTCCGAAACCAATCCAGTATTCATAGTTTTATCAGAATATTCATTGATGTGGTTGTATTTCAGACACATACTTATCATGAAGCACAAAAACAACCTCAGATTGGGAAATGTTTCCCAACTGCTGCTTGACTGTCAACCATCAGACAAACTTGTCACTGAAGTTAGCAGTTTTGCTATCAAGTTCTTTCTTTCTTGCTTTGATTGCTGATGAGGTCTGATAAATGGCATTCATCAGCTGTTTCTAAGGTTTTTTGTACATGTCTAATGTCTACAAAGCAACTGCTAAAATTTGGCATTTTGTGAGCTGATCACATTGTCAGGATTCCATCCAGGATATCATGTGATCCTCTGTCTTTACCTATAGAGCTTCTATCTATAGAGCAGTCACTCCGTTATTAACCCAGTGAATTACTATTTTTTAAACATGCTTTTGCTTATTGGTGGGATGGAATATTTCACTGTTGTATTGCTGGAAATGAAAGTTAAATCTTTTATTTTATGATGAAATTCTTTTCATGCAGCTTTCAAGTCAATTAAATATGAAAAACCTTTACATTTTTTATGCTACAGACAATATTAGCAGTAGTGGTAGGCAATGGTATTTTAGATTAAAAGTGAAATTTGTGTCAGTTACTTAAACAAGAAAAATCATAAAGGAGAATTGTGTTCTGTATAATTCCTGGTTCATTTTTATTTACTTGAAGCAAGGGCACAAGAAGTGGTGGTTCTGAGGGTGCTGTAATACCCCAGCCCTAGATGTCAAAAATACCAGGCAGCTTTAATCACAGTACACAGCAAAACAAATTCAATATCCAGTATCCAGGATCAAGGCCCCAATACAGGTAGTGAGATCGTCCAACAAATCAATTAGACAGTCTATCAAAAGGCAAAACTTAGAGCAGAGTTAGTAAGCAAGCAGAGATTGTACATTTCATCAATATCAGACGCTGTGATTGTCTGTCTGTTATAAGTTGCATTAAGTTAATACAGCTGAAAAAAATTTCAATATGTTGAAGAGATGTGATTCTTTTCCATGCCCGCTATACATGGTTTTGCATTTATACTTACAATAAAATACAAATAAATTAAAAAAATGGTGAATTAGCCTAATATGGGACATTTTAGGCTAATTCACACAATAAAAAATAATGATAAATTATTATGGCATTTATATTTAAATCTGAGCAATTCCTCTCAAGAATATTTTATCACCAGCTGCCATTGGAATGTGGGTAAGAGGGGATAGGATCACTGTGACTCTCTTAAGTCATGATGTATTACCCACCAAAAACATTCCAAGCACAGAAAAGATGCAAAACTGTGTAGTGGTATAATTTTCTCGATTACCATTAATTTAGTCTTTTCACATTTTCAGCAGCTATTTTCTAACAGGTATAATGTGTTTTTAAAGAAATACTAAAATGTTTTGCTTTTCATGGACTTTACCGTAACCAACTGTTTAACTAACAGTTTGTTAATGACTCATTCATTCATCTTCTTCCGCTTGTTCCGGGGTCGGGTTGCGGGGGCAGCAGCCTAGAAATTAACTTTTTCTGTTAATGACTCAGAATTTTATAATAATTTATTTAATTAGTGTTTGCATTTCCTACTCAATTACAATCAACTTAATTATAAGCAGAGACCCGATAGTACCTTTATGCTTAAAAGTGTCTTTAAGAGTAATTCATTAACCATTTGATTTTTCATCAAAAATATAATAATAAATTATATGCCACAACTTTGTTAATGCCAATAAAGCACAAAATAAATTAATCCATCTCACACACACGTGGACAACATGCGATCACGACATAGAAATGCCCTCGCCGAGCCCGCAACCCACAACCTTCTTGCTATTAAAGTTTTTTGAAGTGATTTTCTTCCCTTTTTACACAGCCATAATCTCTGTGTGTGTGTGTGTGTGTGTGTGTGTGTGTGTGTGTGTGTGTGTGTGTGTGTGTGTGTATGTATGTGTCTGTGTGTGTGTAGGAGATCTGACCAAGCAGCTGCCACTGACGACAGTAGGAGAGCACAGTGATAAAGTAATCCAGTGCAGGTGGCACCCACAGCACCTTTCCTTCCTCTCCTCATCTGCTGATCGCACAGTCACCCTCTGGACACACAGCACATAAAGCCTTCTCTCACCACACATCTAACACTACTGACAAAACTCTTTACTTGGATGAAACTGTAAATAGTGTGTGAGCATTCGTGTCTCTAAATTTTTTCTTTGTCATGTGACAGACTTGCTTTTTTGACTTTTCCTTCTCAATATTACGTAAGTAGTAGCAATTACGTCATTTTCATCTTCATCTTCTTCTGCTTAATCCGGGGTTGGGTGGCGGGGGCAGCAGCCTTAGCAGTGAGGTCCAGACTTCCCTCTCCCCAGCCACTTCCTCCAGCTTTTCCGTGGTACACCGAGGCGTTCTCAAACCAGCCAAGAGACATAGTCCCTCCAGTGTGTTCTGGGTTGACTCCGGGGCATCTCTTTAAATTTGGACATGCCTTTCGGGCACCAGACAAAAATGGTGAGAGGCGTTCAGGAGGCATTCTAATCAGATGCCCGAGCCACTTCAACTGGCTCCTTTCAACGCAGAGGTGCAGCGATTCTACTCCAAGCTTCTCCCAGAGGACCGAACTTCTCACCCTATTTCTAATGGGGGGCCCTATCACCTTGAAAATGAAGCTCATTTCAGACCCTTGTATTCGCAATATTGTTCTTTCGGTCAATACCCAAAGCTCGTGACCAGGGGTGAGGGTAGGGCGTAAATTGACTGGTAAATTGAGAGAAGGTCCGGACTTGATGAAGCCAAAAGGACAATGTCATCCGCAAAAAGCAGAGACAAGATCCTATGGCCATCAAACCTGAACTCCTCAACACCTTGGCTGCACCTAGAAATTCTATCCATGAATAATATGAACAGAACTGGTGACAAAGGACAACATTGGTGGAGTCCAACCCCCACTGGAAACAAATTCGACATGTTGTTACCAATGCGGACCAAGCTCTGGCTCCGGCAATACAGAGACCAAATGGCCCATAGCAATGGGTCGGGTATACCACATTCCCATAGAACACCCTACAAGATAGCCCGAGGTACACGATTGAAAGCCGGACAGGCAAATGTAGACAGGTTGAGCAAACTCTTATGCCCCTCCAGGATTCTCTAGTGTGTAGAGCTGGTCAAGAGTGCAGCCGCCAGGACAAAAACCACATTGTTCCTCCTGAATCCGAGGTTCAGCATTCCCGGGTAGGCTGAGGAGTGTGATTCGATGTGGATCACACCTCCTGTTTGCCAGTCCAGAAGTACGGCCCCCGATGACCACGAGATGTTGCAGAGATGTGTCAACCAAGACATCCAGAGCCCTGAGGGCTCCATTGGGATGTGGTTGTAGCTCTGCTGGAGGTGGGAGTTGAAGGCCCTTCTGATAGGAGACTCTGCCAAACGTTCCCAGGAGACCCTGACTACGTGCTTGGGTCTTCCAGGTGTGGAGGGCAGTCTCCCCCGCCATTGGAGCTAGCTCACCACCAGGTAATGATCAGTTGACAAGAATTGGGTCTCTTCACCCGAGTGTCCAGAACATGCGGTGGCAAATCCGATGACACGACTACAAAGTCGATCATCAAACTGCGGCCTATGGTGTCCTGGTCCCAAGTGCACTTATCTACACCCTTAAGTTCAAACATGGTGTTTGTGATGGACAAACTGTGATAAGCACAGAAGTCCAATAATGAAACACCATTCGGGTTCAGATCAGAGAGGCTGTTCCTACCAATCACACCCTTCCAGGTCAAACTGTCACTGCCCACATGGGCATTAAAGTCTCCCTGAACAACATAGGAGTCCCCTGGGGGATTGCCCTCTAGCACAACCTCTAGGGACTCCAAAAAGAGTGGGTACTCTGAACTGTGATTTGGTGCATAAGCACAAACAACAGTCAGGGCCCCGTCCCCCTACCAGGACGTGAAGCAAAGCTACCCTTTCATCAACCATGGAGAACCCCAGAGAGATGGGAAGCAACAAGGATGCCCTCACCAGCTCACTGCCTCTCCCCATGAGCAACTCCAGAATTAAATAAGGTGGCGTAGCGGTTAGGGTGCTGGGCTCACGATCGAGAGATCATGAGTTTGAATCCCCGTTGGACCCCCACCGTGCTAAGACCCCTGGGCAAGGTCTTAACCACAAGTGTGCCTCTGTCCACCCAGCAGTATAAATGGGTGCCAGTAAAAATACTGGGAAGGTAACCTGTGATGGACTAGCGTCCCATCCAGGAGGAGTTGAAATCCCAGTCGATTCATGCTACAGAAACCAGGGATAAGCACTGGCCTGATGAGCCACTAGGCTCGGGTGTAAAAGCCCAACAGACTTACCCTTCTCGAGATGAGTGGTTCCAGAGCCCAAGCTATGTGTCAAGGTTAGCCCGACTATATCTAGTCGATATCTGTCCACCTTGTGCACCAGCTCAGGCTCCTTCCTCGCCAGAGAGGTGGCATTCCATGTCTCAAAAGCCAGAGTCAGTAGCCAAGGATCGGTCAGGCAGAACCAATGCCTTCGGCTGCCACCTGGCTCACACTGCACGTGACCCTATAGCCCCTCCCACAGGTGTTGGGTCCATGGGAGGGTGGACCCATGTCTCCTCTTTGGACTGGACACGGCTGGGCTCCATAGACAGAAGCCCGACCACCAAGCACTCACCTTCAATCCTCTCCACCAGGCCTGGCTCCAGTTGGGGACCTCGTTAACCCGCGTCCGGGCAAGGAAAACTAAATCCTTGTATTTTTTTCTCTTATAGGAGTCTTCTAAACTGCACTTAGTCTGGACCTTCATCTAGGACCTGTTTGCCTTGGGTGATAATGCCCCCGACAACATACCTTCCAGGATCATTAGGACACGCAAACCCCTCCACCACGATAAGGTGGTGATTCAAGGAGGGCACCATTATCATATGAACTTGTTTCCAGGTGATTTCATCACTGCCTACCAAAAGAATATTAAATAACCTTTTTTATTTTTTTAAAAACACAGAAATAAGTAAATAGGTCAAAATAACAGGTGCACATTATGTATGCTCCCTAATTAAATGAGTGAAAATTAATAAGAAAACTGCATGAAAGTGTAACTACAACCCCAAATCAGAGAAGGTTGGGACAGTATGCAAAATGCACAGAGAAAATGAAAGTAGTGATTTTTATTTATTAATTTATTTATTTATCTGATTTTTTTTTTTTTTTTAACTGTATTTCTTCACACACTGCATAAACCCAGAAATCCATTCCTGCATTTCAGGCATATAACACACACGCAACACCAAAGTGACTGTGCAATTTAGGGATTATAATAAGCCAAAACAATGAAATAATTATGTGATGTCCTCAGGTGGTTGTTAAGATTATTGGTTATTTGGGAGTTATAATGGAATCAGAATGTGTTAGAAAATGTATACATATTACACCATCACAGTTTAAGTTACACAATGGTACTGCAGTTTAAGCACACTACACTGATTGTATTACCCTTATGAATTGTTAATCATACATTAATTCTATTGATCATTTAAGGTTATTAACTATATTTTGTTTGAGTAATAATCATTGTATAATTATATTAGTAACATACTGAGATTGTAATGAAAATCACTGAGTAGAAGACAGTATATTTAAATTATGTAAAGTGTACTGTAATAATAAACTATAATAACTCGTGGAAATAGCCAGACGTCTGGACTTACCTTGAACTGAAATAACCTGAGGTGGCACAGTGTTTAGCTTTTCCATCTCACCACATGAAGGTCCTGCTGAGCTGCGTTTGGAACTTGAACCCAGGACCCTTTTGCCTTGAGGCAGATATGCTAACCACTACACCACTGTGCCACCAGAGGTTATTTTTTGTTTCCGTATAGAGTTTGCATGTACTCATCATGCTTGCGTACGTTTCTTCTGTGTAGTCCGGTTTCCTCCCACTGTCCAAAGACGTGCACATTAGGCTAATTGACTGTTCCAAATTTCCCTTAAGTGTAAATGTTAGTGTGAATGGTTGTGTGTGTGTTGCCCTGCAATGGTCTGGCGAGCTTTGCCACGACACTAAGGAGTAAGCTTTTTGGTAAAGCAGTCAGTGAGTAAAGTAACCTGTAGACCTGAAGATGATCTGAAAGTATAGAGGCATACCTGCTGGTAAGTTGTCTTAACTTTTTGACTGGTGTAGAAGGGGACATTAAATCAGTGGTGGCAGATTGCCCGAGGGAGAGACAGAAAAATAGATATAGTGCCTAATAAGGTATTTTCCACCACTGGGAAGATAAAAACAACCAATTAGGTATTAGCCCCATCACGGGGCCCTGCAGTGAACTGACAAACTCTTTAGGCGCTACCCCACCATTGCCTGGAGTCAGCTGAGATAGGCACTATTCTTCCCACAACCCCAGTAGGATTAAGCAGTTTGGCGAATAAATTAATGAATATCTGGGTGTTGCCACAGACTGTGGGAATATTTATTTATTAATTTTTTTATTTAAGTGTTTATTTTCTGCAACTCCCAAACTTCATCTTGTTTCCTCTGATTCCTATAAATTTTTTCTGTAAATTTTCTGTAAAAATTGTTTTTCTGACAGGTACAAAAGTAGTATTAAAGAAAGGTCAAGTCCTTAAAGAGCAAAGATCTCCAGTTTGTCAGCAAAGGCATAAATGAAACTTATTGAACAGAAAGATCTCTTTTAGTAAGAATGGAACAAAATAACACCAGAAATGGCAATATTACACAGTAGTGACAGCTTCAGTGTCCCAGCTTTTATTAACGGTGTTGCAAGAATCCAAATTGTTTTGGGATTCAATTCATGGAATGGATTGATGTTCTGCTGAATTATGATGAGTGCTGTACAGGTCAGATATTATTTACAAAGTATTGTTAGAATTTTAATTTCAACATATCGTCCCAATTTTTTTTTTGATTTGGGGTTGTACATGATTTCTAAATCGCTAAAATCTCATTTTGCTATAAAATGCATACGTAACACTGTTGTACTCTACATGCATAAAAATCTCATTACTTGATTCAAACAGTTGTTGTACTGCATCTTCTCAGATTTCTCAGAGTGCCATGCGTTTTGTCCTTCATATCTAAAGTGCACTGTTACATGTATTTTTGTCCGATTACAGAATAGATCGTTTCACTGTAGACTTCTGATAGTTTGTTAACAGTAAAATGCAAACCTGAGTTTAAAAAAAAAGTTTCTTCCATTGGTTTAAAGAAAAAATATTGTCTCCAACCATTCTGGATTTTAAGACTAGAAAACTGACTCATACCACTGGATCATCTGTCCTTCATTTCACTCACTGTAAACCCTAGGTCTGAAAATCTGGGGGAAACTGGGGATATAATTGTGTATTTCATATCAGACATTACGTAAATTACTATTAAAAAGTTTATGAGCAGCTCTCCCTCTAGAAGGGTCAGAAGCCTTCAGATATTTTCAAACATATTGTGTCCTCTCTAAGTTAATAAGTTCAGTAAGATGCAGCATCTTTATCTCCATTTTATTATTATATGATTATTAGACTGCACTAATGCCCAAGAATATATAATGCTGATTTTCTTAGTTCATCATTGCTGTAAAGAAACGTGTGTAATACGCCATGACCAATTTCTGAATGACAGAATGTCATTTACAAATTATGCAGTACATGCACATTATGAAGGAAGACCACACTGTTGGCCAGATATTACTGATGGAATAAGAGCAACTTGTTGATATCCAACTTGTGAAATTCCAAAAATCCCATTCATTGAAAAACATGAAAGTAACTTATTCTGAAGTGTATAAAAATACATGCTTGTGTGCTGTGTATTTTGTATGTTTCCGTGGTTCATTGGTCATTTATAAAGCTTCATGATGCAATCAACAATTTCAACCAACCACGTAGTGAGAAATCACTCGAAACAAAGGAAGTTCCATCCAGTTCATTCCAGCTTATTCAAAATACAGCTGCTAAAATTGTGTAACCTCTTCGTTCCTAAATATTATATTTTATTTATTATTTGTAAAATACCTTTATGCTCTGGAATGCTCTGAATAAAGAGAAATAAATAATTTAATACATTCATTTCTTTTTCTTCAGTATTCAGCTTATCATGGTCATGGTGATGGTGAAGTCCATCCCTGGAGCACAGTTGGGGGTAAGGCACACTAGACCAGAGGTTACCAAGCTTGGTCCTGGAGCACCCACTTCCCAACACACCTGATTTATGTATTTAGCTATTTACCAGCTCATGATTTGAAGTGGGTGTGATCAAGCAGGGAAATCAGAGGGTCCTCAGGGAATTGAAAACTACTGCATGGACACAAGGAGAACACGTGAAACTCTGTGCAGACTGTAACTAGAGCTTGTTACTTTACAGCTTGAAACACACACACAGACACACACATTGCAGCTGTATTTACTAAATGCATCTTACAACAGTGGGGCAGTTGTGGCCCGAAGGCTTGGTGCTGGCTTACCGATCTGAAGGTCAGGGGTTCAAGCCCCACTATCACCAAGTTCTCACTGTTGTCCCACCAGTGCAGCCAACTGGGTTATCAAAGGCCAGCCATGTCTTTCTCTGTCTGGCATGTAAATGAACCATTGCTGTCGTTCATAATTGAGTTGCGGTTTCTGCCCTGCGATGGCGTGGCGAGCTGTCCAGGGTGCACTCTGCCCTTGCCCAGAGACGGCTGAGATGGGAGCCGGCCTCCCTGCAACCCTGATTATGATTAAGCGGTTCACAAAATTAATGAATGAGTGAACTTACAACAGCCTACTGAAAGATAAAATATCAACAGATTAGGCTGTGTGTGTGTGTGTGTGTGTGTGTGTGTGTGTGTGTATATATAATATATATAATAAAACTTTTGTCGATAACTGTATACGCACACACAATGTGTGTGTGTGTGTATATATATATATATATATATACACACACACACACACACACATACACATACATACACATACATATGTATTTGTGTGTATAGTTATCGACAAAAGTTTTGTCGCATGTTTGCCTGATACTGATAACAACTGATAACTTCACTTCTGATTGACCGATTTTCATCAACTATGCCTTACATTAATCCTAAAGTATACAGATTGTTTTGTGAAAGCGACAAGAAATTGTAAATTTATTTATACTTTTTACAGCTAATAAAAGTCTAACATATCCACCCTAGGTTGGACAAAAGACTTGTCACAAAGATGTAGCATCAAATTCTGGATCAAAGTAATTAGTAAAATTAGTAAAAAATAATGAAAAGTGCTTGATTAACTAAACAAAAGTTTCTCCTCCTGATGACTCCCTCAAAAGCTCCATTAGGACTCATAGCTAGCAGTGTCTGCTTCAGCATGAACTCTACACCATATTATTTCTTGCAACAGTCACCATACACCATACAGGTCCTGTACAAGACACAGCTAGAACACCATGACGCGCTTAACAACGCACTAACACGTGGAAACTGTTATTAGCAGAAACATGGAGAAAAAAATTATATTTGAGATGAATTATTATTCAGTATGATTTTGCTATGCCACCATTGTTGTTACTGACCATCTAGAAAATTGTTCTACCCAGAGTTCACCGAAGAGCCAGTCATGTATGAAAGTGCAACATCGTGGTTTAAGGTCACCTCCAGTACACAGGTATCACAAAGCTATGTAAGATGGGTGGTAACGTTACTAGACGCAAATATCAACAGATTATTGCATCATTGCAAACCTACAGGTGGCTCAGATTTCTCACCATAGGCTTGATAACACACTGTTTTCTGACCATGTGATGAACAAGCTGCCCTCTAAAATAGCTTACTTGTGTAAGCTCACCCCAAACCATCTTGATTGGGCTCAGGTCCGGTGACTGTGGAGGCCAGGTCATCTGGCGCAGCACCCCATCACTCTCCTTCTTGGTCAAATAGCCCTTA
>JAOUQZ010000022.1:8770183-8795408 GCA_028564935.1 Neosilurus hyrtlii
GTAAAGCTGCTTTGTGACAATGTCAATTGTAAAAAGCGCTATACAAATAAAACTGACTTGACTTGACTTGACTATAAGTATGAAAAATAATTGAAAAAAATATCTCAACTATTTGAAATAAATAATTTCACTGCTCAGTGGCACGGTGGCTCAATGCACGGTGGCGCAATGGCGTGCAATAGCACGTCCGTCTCACAGCAAGAAGGTCCCAGATTTGATTCCCTGGCTCGAGCATTTCTGTCTGGAGTTTTCCCCATGCCTGCATGGGTTTCCTACGGGTACTCCAGTTTCCTCCCAAAGTCCAAAAACATGCACAGTAGGTTAAACTGGCTGTTACAAATCGCCCCTAGGTGTGAGAGTGAGTTATTTTTTAACAAAACTGTATTTTTTAGTTTTAGCTATATAACATCATCCTTATGAACATCATCCAATAATCTTGCAGTCTGACAATACAGTAGCCATCTCATATGCAAAATGATTATCCAGTCACCCCGATACCGACTTCTGGAACCAGATCTGCCAGAAGAACCCATTTACCAGTTACAGAAAACTATCACCTTCTTTGTTTCTACATCACATTATGCCCATTACTATGTCTACTAGGTGACATATCATCAACAAAATTGACAAACTTGATGAGAATTAAGCAGTTCAGAAAATCAACGAACTTTTTATAGCCTTAACTATCACCACATAAAAATAATCCTGATGAACTGGAAATCAAAAATCAATACAAAGATCTACTGATGGACCAAATCTCTAAAAAAGAAAAAAAATCAACCTACCTCCATTCAGCCTACAGCAATACAACCCGTACAAGCCACTCCAGGAAACCCAATAATGCTTCTGCACCACCAAAAAAAAATCAAATTCATCATTAATAAAGAAACTGAATCCCAAAAAATAGAGGCTTATACCCCCCCCCCACTCAGACTTATACAGATTAAAAAAATGCCCAATCTAACTCCAGTAGGCAGACAAACTTTCACCAAGCAAAGCAGCACCAACGAGAACACGAAACATGACCTCAGTAAACGGATAATTAAAATAACAACACAAGCGATACAAAAGAAAGAGGAAATCAGTGAGTGAACTCAGTGTTAACCGCTCCTCCTTTCACTCCAGACTGTTGTCCGGATACACGGTGAGATTGATTGATTGATTGATTTATGTATCTATCGATCTATCTATTTATTTATTTATTTCCTGCAGAACTGAAGTTGATTCGGCTCTTAAAAAAACCACACTACTCTTATAACATCAGCACCAGTATCAATAGAGATATATATCAGGAGCTCCATCTTTAGAAAGTGCTTAATTCTTTATATTATTAATGTAATTATTATTACTGTTGTTATTAATAATCATCAAAGTTCATCAAGTTAAAAAAGTTTGAAAATTTACATTGTGGCTGGAACCTATCTCTCCAAACTCTGGGCAAAAGCTGGGTACACCCTGAACAGGTTGAGTGTGTTGACCCTGCGATGGTCTGGCGAGTTGTTCAGTATGTACTCCACCTTCACCTTGAGTATGCAGGGAGAGGTTCCAGCCTCCCTGCAACAATAGCAGGATTAAGCAGTTCAACAAATGAGTAAATAAATGAATGGATGGATAAATAAATAAATAGTCAAAGTGCAGCAACAAAAGTTATATGACCACATCACTCCATTATGTTACAGTGAGCACACCCTCTCTCTCTCTCTCTCTCTCTCTCTCTCTCTCTAATAGACTTTATATTAAAACTATAGTAAATTTTATACTACATAGTATGTACATCAAATCAAATAATCCATCTCTGCAATCATTATTGGACAAAAGATGATGTCTTTCCCTTTTGACTCTGGTTCCTCTCAAGGTTTCTTCCTCATCTTAGGGGATTTTTCTTCACCACACAGGCTTGCTCATTATGGATGTATAGGATTCATAGAGAAATGTCATTTGTAAAAAGTAGTGTACAAATATTATTCAATTAAAAAGATACAGTACTAATTTTGCAGTTCTGGTACACCTCACCTCCAGATCTAATTCAGACAGAATTATTTTTTAAGTATGAAACATGATGTGAATGTGATGTGTACTGTTTTTTTTAATGGAATGACAGTTTGGTCAATGATCACATTCAAAGCTTTAAAAAGCATAAAAATAATCAATAATAGTTCAGAATTACTACTACGACTACTGCTATAACTACAGTTACACATTATTGAACCTTAAAAAATTTATTTGGATTGGCAGCCCAGCTAGTGTTAGCCTAAAATTTGAAGTTACTAATATTTATATAAAGATACAAAATGAACCCTGTCAGTGAGTAAAATATACAGTATATGATAAACAGTACAATGTAAATGTAGTGCAAAACACAAATGTGTAACAGTATGTAGATGTAACTATATGGAGGAGTTATACAGTTTAATGGCCACAGGTAGGAATGATTTCCTGTGTCCCAATATTGTCTGTATTTTGGACAACATTCACCTCTCCGACACTACCGCCAGAGGGTCCAGCTCCATCCCCACACCACTGACCTTGCGGATCGGTTTGTTTAGTTTGTTTGTGTCTGCAACCCTCAGCCTGCTGCCTCAGCATGCAACAGCATAGTGGATAGCACTGGCCACAGCAGACTCATAAAATATCCTTGGCAGTGTTTGGTAGATGTTAAACGACCTTGGCCGCCTCAAAAAACGGCTCTGGCCCTTCTTGTAAAGTGCGGTAGGGTTCTTAACCCAATCCAGTTTATTGTCAATATGAACTTCAGGGTATTTGTAATCCTGGATGGAAATAGGGGTCGCTGGTGTTTTGAATCTCCTGAAATCCACAACCAGATCCTTGGTCTTTGTCACATTTAGCTGCAGATGATTCTACTCACACCATGTGATGAAGGAATCCACAGCAGCCCAATATTACGATATTACCGCACCTTTATTGATACATACAACTACAGTAGAGTCATCAGAAAACTTCTGAAAATGGCATGTCTGTGCAATAGCTGAAGTCGGTTGCGTAGAGTTTGAAGAGGAAAGGGAAGAAGACAGTCCCTTGAGGTGCTCCGGTGTTGCTGACCACCGTGTCTGACTCGCAGTGCTGCGGGCACACATACTGTGGTCTTCTGGTCAGGTAGTCCACAATCCAGGACACAAGAGAGGCATCCACTTGCATCGCTGTCAGCTTCTCACTCAGGAGGGTCGGACTGATGGTATTGAATGCACTGGAAAAGTAAAAAAAAAAACATGACCCTCACCATGCTCACCCGCTGTTCCAGGTGGGTGTTGACACAGTTAAGCAGGTAGATGATGGCATTCTCAACTCTGAGATGGGGCTGGTAAGCGAACTGGAGGGGGTCCAGATGTGGACTAACCATGGGTTAAAGTTGAGCCAGTATGAGTCTCTCGAGGGTCTTCATGACATGTGAAGTCAGTGCCACAGGTTTGTAATCCTGGGGGCCACTGGGACGTGGGGTCTTTAGTTCTGGAACAAGGCATGATGTCTTCCACAGAACTGGGACCCTCTGTAGACTCAGTCTCATCGTGAAAATGTAATGTAATGGAAGTTAAGACTCCACAGGGCTGGGTAAAGAGAGAGGGGGAGAAAGGTTGGTGTGGAAGAGGTTTTCAAGCTTGCTCCGGACAAGTTAGAAGGGGGCTGAACAGTAGCCACAGTGTTGAATCTGTTAAAAAACATATTCTGCTTGTTGAACCTGTCCTCAACACCCTCAGTTCCTCTGCTGTTGGATGGCCTGACACCAGTGATGGTCTTCATACTACTCCAAACCTCTCTTGTTGTTCTGCTGGAGTTTCCCCTCCAGCTTTCCCCAGTAGTCGTCCTTAGCCTCTCTGATCTTGACTCTTAGTAAACTCTGGGTCGTTTTTACCTCCTCTCTGTTGCCAACCCTGAAGGCCCTCTTCTTGCCATTAAGAAGGGCTTTGATGTCTTTAGTCATCAACTGCTTGTTATTTGGTAACAATAGATTGTTTGAGCTGGAACAACAGAATCAGTGCAGAAATCTATGTAGTGTGAAATACACACAGTGAGCCCATCAATGCCATCGCTGTGGGGCTCACAGAGCACCGGCCAGTCTATCACCTCAAAACAGCTCTGTAATTTTTCCAAGGCCTCCTCTGACCATCTCCTAACAGTATTTATATTCACAGGCTGCCTCTTCACAACAGGGGCATTACATGGAGAAAGATAAATGAGGTTGTGGTCTGATTTTCCCTGTGGGGGGAGGGGGAGGAACTGTATGCATTCTTAGTATTTGAATACAGCAGGTCTAAAGTTCTCTCCTCTCTGGTAGGACAGTCCACATACTGCACAAAGTTTGACAGTGTAGTGTCCATGGTGACATGGATGAAGTCACCCGAGATCACAATGACAGCACTCGGGTGTTGAGTCTGTAGCCGGGCTATGGTAGAATGAACAGTGTCACATGCAGCTGTGGGGTTAGCAGAATGAGGAATATAAACAGCCACTAAAATGACATGGGAAAATTCCCTAAGCAAATTATATGGTCTGAGTCCAACAGCACACAGTTCAATGTCTGGTCTTCAACTCCGCTCTTTAATGTGGGTGGGGTTACACCACTGGTTGTTGACAAGAACGGCAAGCCCCCCTCCTTACTGCTCGTGGTGCATTCTCTGTCAGCCCGGACAATGTGAAAACCCACGATGGATGCATTGTCATCGGGAATATCCTGATGCAGCCAAGTTGCCACAAAGCACATGAAACTACATTCCCGATACTCCCACTGACTCCGGGCTAGCTCTGTCAGCTCGTCCATCTTATTCACCAGTGACTTCACGTTCCCCATTATAATAGACGGGAGACATGGCTTGTATCTTTTTCTCTCTGTGAGCCTCCGCTGTCCCACCACCTCCCTCCTTCTCCTTTTCTGTTCTCCATCTCTGCATCCAAGGTGTGTTTTTCCCCAGATTTCAGCCGGCAATTTCATGGGTCTGGCCGCTAACACAGCCGGCATCAGGGCGATCAGCTGATCCCGGGAGAAAAAAACACAGCATGTAGTTGCTGTGCTGCGGTCCCAACTCTCCATGAAAGTAAACATTTTGCAGCGATGAAAAGTACAAAAACTCTCTCAAGCCACATATTGAGAGTGGAGTTACTTATAAATAAGAACAAAATAAGTACAAGAGGAAAAAAGATAAAGTAAGTAAGAAAAAAAAGAGTTTAAAGTATGGAAAGGGCAGGAGCAACAAACAGGCCGCAAGCCAGTTGACGTATATATATTACGGTTGTCCTTATTTTAGAACCTATTAATTGTAAAGCAGGCACCCCTAAAAAGGTTTCAAACACTGATTTTTCCAATCTAATAATATTAAAGGTATGTTCAAAGTCTCTGAAGTCTCTCTCCTATAAATGCCTGGCATGGTGTTGAAGACTGCCTGCAAACGTGATGAATTCCCAAACTACATATATTTTAGGCACTACTATGCCATCGCCTCATTGGTAGGAATGCAGCTGAATAATGTTGTAGTTCTGATCCTACAAAGGTAAACTAAACATGAGTTCTGTAATTTAAATATGTATGTGATTGTCTGGCACACTCAGTAATGACAAAACGCAAACAAAAAGTGTAGACTGTAGACTGTGTACCATGTGTAGAGAAGTGTAGAATACTCCCTGAAAGTAACTTAATTTTTATAACTTAAAGTTTTATGTAGTTTAGAGGTAGAGAGACCTACCCTGCAATCCAACAGCATTGTTTGTGTTTATACAAAGGCTATGTTACTTAAAAGCTGTAAAAAATGTAATAGCTAATGTCATGTGTGTTAATCAGTGCCTTGTAGCCTGAAGAGATCAACAAAACAAAGCCATAGGGCAAACCAGGGTTAGTTGGAACATGGGATGTTTCTAAAAAAAAAAAAGTTTTTATTATTATTTAAAAGATTATTATATATAATATTTTAATAATTATTGTATTATTATAAGTTAAATGCTACAATGATGTAAAATTGCATATATTGTTACCAAAAGTGAAGATATAACTGTGAAACCAAAATGATATTTGAGAAAGTAATTTTTTGTTTGTTTCTTTAGAATAAACAATTATTTTGATTTGAAAAAAAATCATGCGAAGGTGTTCCACCTTTTGAATAATTTATAATAATTGCTTTATTATTCATGGGTTGCCTAAAACATCATTGTGGGTTTAGTTGGAACATCAAAAATATTTTTTTAATAATCATAATCATATCTACTTTCTCCTTATGGGATTTAATTTGATAAACTAGAATATGCTGGGCATTAAGGAAACAAATTTTAAAAAATATTGTTCTTAGAAAGTTTCTGAATTATTATCAATTAACTTAATGGAATGAGTCATCTTTGAAAGTCGATTTTGGCACCATTGTTTTGTTGCCAAGTTTTTGTTAATGCAATAAATTAAAGTGTAATAATAAAGGAAAACGTCATGTTTAAGTAACAGATTTGGGAAATGTGTTGGGGGATCAGCAGCCGGGCAGGATGTTTCTCCCAGGTCAGCACGACCGCAATAAAACCAGCGAGATCATCAGCCTCTGCACGCCGCCCTGACTGCTCATTAGATACACAACACAGCTTTTACACTTCAAGCTTGAAATATTGGTTATTATTCCCAAAATCCTGCATCATGCTCCAAATAACTCCAGTGTGGGTTACATTGGAACATCTGATACAGAATGTTATTTTGCTCTCTAAAACAATTTATTACAAATTAACTGATAAAGTAAATAATCCTTGCTGAAACCTCAAAGACCATTTTTTCAATTTATTTCACTCTCAACAACTGCCTGGGCATTACATGAGTAACAGATGTATAAAGTGTGTTCCAATTTCATGGTGGTGTAGTGGTTAGCATACCTTCCTCACAGCTAGAAGCTTCTCCGTTCATTTCCCAGGCTTGGTGAGGGTGTTTGTGAATTTTGCATGCTCTCCCCATGCCTGCATCAGTTTTCTCTGGGTACTCCAATTTAATCCCACAGTCCAAAGACAAGCACATTAAGCTTACTGGCTGTTCCAAATTGCCCTTAGGTGTGAGTGTGACTGGTTGTTTGTGTTGGCTCTGCAATGGACTAGGGAGCTGTTCAGAGCATACCCCACCTTTGCTGATAATCTGCTGAGAGCCTAGTAGAACTAAGTGGTTTGGGGAATGAATGAATTAGTGAATGTTCCATCTAACCCTGGTCTCCCCTTCATTTTTGGAGCAGAACTACTACAGAATTCACAAACATGTTGAGTACAACTTGATTAAAGTGTGTTGAAAACTGAATTGGAATGCAGGGTTTGTGGCTCTGTTACTACCATACTCACAGAGTACATTGCCTTTACCATGCGAGATGATGTAGAGACATCTGTTGTATCTTCCTCTAGGCTCGGTGTCTCCTTGTTGACTGTTTCGACCTTGATATCAGGCTTCAGTGCAACCCCTCGACGACCTGCAAATAAAACCAGCAGGCAGCTTTTTACTATCCTTATTATTTTTATTATTATTAATAATAATAATACATTACAACAATTCCTAAGCATTGTATTAGACAGAACATTTTAAGCTATATCAATTCCTTTAAATTAGTTATTAGTTGGATTAGTCACTATAAAAATTATACAAATATAATATGACAGCATTAATATGCAATAATTAATATTTTCCACCAGGATGAATAGTCTTAACTGCTTTATCTCTATGATTTGCCATGCAGTCAGCACTAGTTTCTGAGCTATGCTTTTGTAGGAAATTTAGCAATCATTAATTTAATAAACAATATCTGATCAATTATTATTAGACATTAGCTCTGTAGTGTAATTCAAAACTAAGCATGTTTATTCCTGAATATGTAGTACTTTTATTTGTTTTTTATTGTTTTGGCTAGGTATAGTTTGAATCACTAAATACCATTTGAAGTAGTGCTGTACGTAATTCTCCCTTGAAAGCATTAATTTATCTAATAATTTTTCTAAAGCATACAATGTTATAAAATCAAAAATACAATGTACATGTCAGAAGCTACTGGAATAATAAAAGCACAATGATATAAAACAAACAGTTTTTCAGAGAAGTCGAATTGTGGGTCAGTCAATTTCTTTCAAATATACCAGCTCAAAAATGTTACACACTATCTTCATCAAATGGGCTATTATGGCCGAGGAGCAAGACACGAGCCTTCTTCAACCAGCAAATATTCATTCTGAAATTTTGGGTGTCTATTTACTTATGTCTAGTCTCTGTAGACTGCATGCAGTTCCAAACTGCATCCTAAAATTGATACCTTCGTGTTCTACTGTGAACTATATAAATTTCATGAATCATATTTAGTATTTCAGTTAAAATGGTGAACACTGACATACATTTATTAGTCTAAATTAATTCCTTTAAGATATTCAACACCACTTAGTGTACTTACTGGATTTTCGCTGGCGGTAGAGATAGAATGCCAGGGCAAGCAAGAAGAGAAGCAGCAATATGGAGGATCCAACTGTTCCACCAGCTATTATACCCACAGGGACAATATCTAAATAAAAGTAGTGAAAAGAATTAAGTGCTTCATATCTTATCTTTACAAAACAGATATTCAACCTGGAAACTGATCAAAACCTGTCTGCTATAACACTATCACAATTATTTAGTCTTCCTATAAGAGGTTGCAAAAAGATGTCTGCCACCCAACACCTAATTTAACCCCCTCTCTAAATTTCTCACATTGGTCTTCTTTCTTTAGCTTCCACCATCTGATCTTTGGTTCACTTCTCACTCTCCTGATCTTCTTCACCCCTAACATCATCCTTCAGATTACCATGTTTGCAACAGTAACCTGGCACTACCTTACAGACACTAATCTCCTTGAGGATGTGTCTCCTGCATAGGACATTGTCCATCTATTAGCACCTTCCTTCACTCTTATGTCACTCTGTCTTCCTCCCTCTTCTTAAAATATGTATTCACGACTGCTATTTCCATTCTTTTCACTAAATATACCACCATCTGCCCTTTAGCATTCCTTTTCCTAACACTGTATTTGCCCATCACCTCTTTTTCCCTCACCAAATGGCCATTAAGTTCCACACCGATCACCATTACTTCATCCTTGGAAACTCTCAACCACATCATCTAACTCACTCCAGAAGTCATACTTTTCCTCCCTCTTACACCCTACTCGTGGGGCATATGATGATATTCAACATCTTTCCTTCAATTTCTAGCTTGATACTCATCAATCTGTAAGACTTTCTCTTCACCTCCAACACACTCCTGATGAGCTCTTCAGGATTAACCCAATAACATTTCTCTGCACAGCCACAACATGGTAGAACAACTTGAATTCACCTCCAATATTCCTGGCCTTACTCCTTGTCCACCTGCTCTTTTGTACACACAAGATGCCTACCTTTCTGTGCTTGAATACATCAGCCAGCACTCTCCTTTTATCAGTCATTGTGCCAACATTCAAAGTTGCTACTCCAGGGATAAAAATAAGAATGAAAAATATGGCTGGTGACTGGACAACTTCTTGACACTAAAAAGGTTGTCCGCATTATACATATATTAATAAATATCATTACATACATATATTATAAATATCATTAATATCGTATTCACTATCTTCAAAGGCCTACAAAAACAAAAACAATGTTAATACTACAAACTGTTAACCAGAACTTATCAACAGTCGATTATTATAAAATAGCAACAAAATTGTTTAATTCCTTACATATTTTAGATTCTGATTAAACTCTACTCTGATGTATGTGTGTTATATGGTGACATTCAGAGCATACATTCACCACATTTCCCTGAAATGATTTGGAAACACTGCTGGGTAATCAACATAGTAGCATTTACCTGTTTTTTGTTTGTGTGCTTTTTCCATACAAAGTGTAAGGGATAGTTAATAAGACACACACACACCCACAGGGAGAGAGAGAGAGGGATGCATCTTCCTCCTCTTCTAATTCTCCTTGACCTAATAGTTGCCCAATATTCAACAGTGCCCTGCTGGCCAACAATACCCGTGGTAGTCGTTGTAATCAGCACCTTGACCAATCTGGTATGAACATTCTGTTTTGGAACAGTGACGATAACTTTCTACAGCTGGTGATTTAAATGCTTTTGCTACAATGATTTAGGACTACAATTACCCTTACAGTTATACCACATTCTAGAGGACAAGGAATCTAAGTGGTCCCTCTTCCACACTGAAGCCAGTGCCAATTGTGGCACACTCTAGCAAACTGTCCAGCATCTCAGAAGTGGAAAACACCAAAATGTCCAAAATGATTAGAGTGTAGATGGGGAGCTGCTGACCATAACTAAAACAGCAGTTAGGTGGTGGAAGGAGTACTTTAAGGTTTACCCCAGTTCCACCAACACACAGTCCAAGGAGGAAGCAAAGCTGGACACTCTTCTGCAACAATGTGTGGACAATGGGGACAGTGATGCTGGAGAGGCATACAGGCGTGGTGGTTTCCCTTTTTAAGAAGAGGGACTGGAGGATGTGTTTCAATTACAGGGATGGTCTTTACCATAGAATTGGAGAAGACAGTCTGCCTGGTAGTTGAACTTTGGATCCATGAGGAACAATGTGTTTTTTGCTTTTGTTGTGGAACAATGGACCTGCTAAATTCTATTGCAAGGGTCCTGGAGGTGGCATAGGAGTTTGCCCATTACTCCATGTGATTTTTGTAGATCTGGAGATGGCCTATTATTGTGTCCTTCTGGGGGGGTGCATTAGAAGTATGGAGGGCTTCACCAGGGCTGCCCCTTGTCAAGTGTGGTAGCCTTAGGATTCTGTACTTGCTTTTTGTGGATACGGTTTGGTTCTATTGGCATCATCATGCACTGACCTTCAGCTCATGATATGGTATCCAGCTCAATGTGAAGCAGCTAGGAAATGCAGTAGCATCCCCCCATGGTTCTTAGACAGTAAAGAGAGGCATGCCCACTCAGGGTCAGGGAGTAGTTGCTGCTCCAACTGGAGGAGCTCAAGTATCCAAGGGTTTATTCATAAGTGAGGAAAAATGAAGTGGGAGATGGATGGAGGGATTGGCGTGGTGTCTGGAGTAATTTGGAAATTAATTTGGAAATGTCCATTGTGGTGAAGAGACATTGTTGTGAGGCAAGCTCTAAATTTACTGGTTCATCTATGTTTCTACCCTCACCCATGGGCACAAGCTGTGGGTAGAGACCAAAAGAAGTAGATCGTGGATACAAGGGGCTGAAATGAGTTCCCACTGCAGGGTGGCTGGGCTGAGCCTTAAAGATAAGATGAGGAGCCCAGACATCTGCAAGGCAAGCAAGAGCCACTGCTCCTCCACATTACCCAACCCAGGACATGCTGAAAAGATTATACCTATCAGCTGGGTTGGAAATGCCATGGAATCCGTCTAGAGGATTTAGTACATGGGGCCAGGAAAAGAAGTGTCTGGGCTTCCCTCCTGAGGCTGTTGACCCATAACTCAGGCCTAAAAAAAGCAGTATTGATGGGACTAGATGATTATCCATATCATTAATGCCACCTAACTGCTCTGTAACTAAGCAGTTCCATACACAGCATGCAGCAATGCACTATGTTCTGACTCATTAAGTGTTTTAGCAGTGTGTTACAGTATCTCTTCTGTGAGATCAGACCAGACGTACTAGTCTTTGTTCCCATGGCCATCAGCTAGCCTTTGGTACGATAATACTAGAACATTCAGTACGATAATACTCGACTGTTCATTGGTTGTCGTCCCTTGAACCACTTTTGATAATTACTTACCACCCCACAATACCTGACATTTTGGAAAGGAATAATGTTGTTTAGTTATCACAATGTGACCCATGTAAAAGTCTTTATGCTTTCTCATTTTTCCTGCTTACAACACATCAACTTTGAGAACTGACTGTTCCATGTTGCTTCACGTGTTATTGCCACGAAATAATATAAATATATTAAAATAAAATAAAAAAATAAAATTATTCACCAAAAGTATGGTGGATATTGCTTAATAGTCTACTAAAAAGTAGAGATGGAATGTCTTTAGGTTTATTTAGCAATATCCACTAAGCTTGAGGTGACTAATTGGTGTGATATATACTACACACAAACATAAAAAACAAAATAAAATGAGATTTTTGTGGTTTATTTTTTTTATTTGATTTAAATTCAAAAAGACAAACTATTCATGCAAGCTTTTAGTAAGTTTGGGTTTATTTCCATGAAACTATATTTTTTTCCACATACATAATTATAATTATTAATAAATAGCATCCATACAAAAGTCATTAACAAGAATAGTTTTAATGATTTTATTTAGCAAAAAAGGATTCCTCGTTATTATCGTGAAACTGAAGACCTCACATGGCATTTTATTTCTTTGAACCAAACCTTTTTTTTTTGGTGAGGTACTTATTGTTATGTATTTCTATGTATACAGATGTTTAAAAAGTAAAAAAAATCATTACATTAAGATAAAAGTCATTACAGTAGCTGGCATTGAGTAATTACCTTTTTAATGAGTCATAAATATAATAATTACCTGTTTTTAAATATAATATTTGTATGATGACATTTTAGATGACTGTGCTCTCTCACCTGTCTCAGCCAGCGTGATGATCATGGTGCCTGGTCCAAATGAATTCCACGCTGTGCAGTTATATGTGGACTGAAAGTCTGACTCTATCACATTATTGATGGTGAGGGTGGAGAGCACAGCACCCCCTTCTGATATCGGCTTGCTCTGCTCTACTGTGTATCTCTCAGACAGAGTCCCTCTATCTTTCTCCCACACATTCTCCTTCCAGGCCCACACCTACAAAAGGAACACAGACATGACTTTGCATATGTACCATATTAAAGGATATCATTGGATCACACTTTTCAAAAGGAAGTTTGTTCAAGTGTATTATTAAAATACTTTTCATTAACGTATTCATTAATTTGCCAAACTGCTTAATCCTATGAGGCTAGCAGGGAGGCTGAAGCATATCTCAGCCAACTCTGGACGAAGGTGGTGTACACTCTAAACAGCTCCCTAGTTCATCGCATGGCCAGTGCACACACAAATCATTTAAACAACACCCACACGTAGGGGCAATTTGCAAGAGTCTTTCAGCCTAATGTCCATGTCTTTATGCTGTGGGAGGAAACAGGAGTACCTGGTGAAAACACATGCAAGCACAGAGAGAACATGCAAACTCCACACAAAAATGTCGTCAATGAGCACGGGACTCAAACCTAGGATCATTTTGCTGTGAGGTGGACTATCTAACCACTTTGCCAGTATACTTATTTAAGCTAAATATAATTAAGTATACTTATATTTAACTTTTTTTACTACTAATAAAATATTAAATTACTATATAAAATGAAATAAAAATACACTTCACTATACTTGGCTTATATCTGGCCTATACTTGGTATTTATACCTATGAGGGTGGGCTGAAAGGTTCACAAGCTACCTAAGAAGGAGCAATGCCAGAAAATGAAACTTGACAGCTTATATATCGAAGGGTATATCCAACTGCTGCACAATGATGAAAGAATATGTAATGAATCCTGTGATCCATCCTGATATGCTACTACTGGTTGGAGTTCTCATATTAGAAGCCCTTCGCTCCTGCTGCTGATGATATAAATGTAAGAAGCTGGCATGTTTTCTAAGTGGGTGCCCTGTTTCAAAGAAAGTACAAACACAGTGGTACAAATTCAGGTTAAAGAAAGCACACCACATTATAGGATTCCACTCTTTATAGACAGTAACAGTGGTGCAATAGTTTTCTCCATCATAACACAAATGCTCTGTGTGTATGCAAATTTTGAGAGGAATTATGTTCCATATAATTCACAGGGGTCAGTGAAAAATATGAACAGAAGAATTAAAAACAGGCCAAATAAAGCTATGATGGGAGAGGAAGAAATTGTTGATTTACTCCCATCTGTTCCCTGTAAAATTTTTTACACCTCAAGGCACTACTAAATTGTCTCCCTTTGAGGTTATCATAAGCAGACCATATACAAGCCCTTGGGTTAATGGTGAACCTAATGTTTCTTTTACAGGAGCTTTGGGTATAATTATAGAAGATTATGTGATGGCTCTTATTGAAAAACTGAACAGCAAGCATGAAAATGTTCCTGCTTCTCCCCCTTTACATACAGAGAAACCGAACAACTATTTTATTCAAAGTGACTGTGTTTTGATTCTCAGCCTGGATCCTATAAAGATTGGGGACACCACCTTTGGTCAACTATGTACTGCCAGTCATTAAGATAAGTCATCCAAAAATGGGGTGCTGCATCAGAATCTATGTCCATTTAAATAATAATGGTCAATTCTGTTGACCCGCATTCAAAGATATTCAACTTTGTGCATTACTACTCAAAACTAGCTGCGCTGTCATAAGTTAGTAGTTTCTCTAGATGCATTTATCCAATCAGAGATGTGATTTCAACAAAAATAAGCTGGAAAAAGTCACGCTGCTACTGTCCATTAAATCAAGACAGGATATCCAGACCAACTAAATGATACTGACCTTCACAGATTTGTGACAAAGAAGGCCATCCCTTTTAAAAACAAGCCAACAGGTGCTAAAGCGGTGTGTCAAGGTGGAAGGCAGGGATTAGACTATTTCAGTCCGTGAGATTTTTAAACATCAATTTATTGTTATAATAAAACAGCAAAAATGAGTCAGCTAAATATTTGTTAAACACCAAACTGCTAGAGCTAATAGGCTAACACGGAAACAGCTTTAGACGCCATATTAAAGAAAATACATTTTTTACACTATAACTCTATAAAGGTGTGGTTAGCATACACTGGGTTTTTTTGTTAAGCATGTGAGCACTCCATATGCATAATAACATTACAAACATATATATATTTTTGTTTTATTCAGTGTTCTGGTGGATTGTTGTCTGTCTCCATGCAGGATGTTATAGGTATGGAAACTTTTTTGGCTAAATATGATGGGATTTTTGTAGTTGTTGTTGTTTTGTTTTTTTTTTTTGCTTAGGCCATTGCACTCCTTTTTGTGATAAGGTCCAAGAGGCTAAGACTGTGAAGCATACTATTATGTCACTAGACCAGGTAGAACACCACTCTAAAAAAACACTTTACAAGAATATAGGGAGTGGCAAAGGGATAACGCTCTTGTTTAGAGGGCTACTATGGGAAAATGTCTTCAAAAGTACCGAGAGTCAGACCCAGGCATTGGCCTCACTGGGTTTTTTTTAACCCAAACTGGATGCCATGGCCTGGATTCTGGGCTTCTCAGTGGCAAGTAATGACTGAATAATGGGAAAAATGACAAAATATTATTTCCCTTGGCTATGCAGCTTGGTTTTAAGGAATGTGTTTGAGAGCAGTGTTTCCTTTCTGACTGTTGAATGAAGATTGCATCTGTTTCCTTTGAAGATTCTTGCTGCAAGTCCATGATGCAGGTAAACTGCTATGAATTCTTGCACTGGACAAATGTGATGGAAGCAGCAAGAATAGGCAGGCCACCAGTTTAAGTAGGGGCCCTGAACCAATTAGCCATTTGTACTGTATATGAGCAGGCAATCAGATGAGCAATCAGCTGAAACTGTTGACCTGGATGTGCTGAACTTTGACCCTGTGGCCTGCCTGAGCCAACACTATGCTTAATTCATGCTGATACTTAGAACAACAGTTCTTAAGTTCCTTGTTAATACAAAATCAATTTTGATTTTTTAAATTGCTTAATATTTTATTAAGTAATTTTGCTCTCTAAGACAAAAGATATTAATAAGGCTACACTTGAAGAGTGCATTATGTGTTGCCAGTGAATATACAGACTAACTGAAAGCTCATAGTAAGTGTAGTAACAGTTTCAGTGCTACAAAGTATTGGTAGATTTTTTTGTGTGGCGTAACGCAAACAGTGAAATGTCCCAGTGCTGTTTTATTCAGTATATCTTTTTCAACACTCTCTGGATGTGACAGGAATACATACCAGGCTGGTCATGAATAAAATTTACAAAAACACTCATTATGTAAGAGTGTTTGTTTGTGTGTTTCTGTGTGGTCTAGCTATTCATCACACTGTGGGGACATAAATCTGTTTACACAGTCACGTTATGGGGACTTGGCTTCCTTATGGGGACAAACCACAGGTCCCCATGACGTAAATCATTACATTTTAAGGTGAAGATGTTTTAAGATTAGGGTAAGGTTGGGGTAAGGTTACAGTAAGGCAAGTAGTGGTTATGTTTAGTGTTAGGGAAATTTCTAGTGTTTAGGGAAATTTCTCCAGGAAATGAATGCAAGTCTATGTATTGTCCCCCCAAGTCATGGAAATGAGACTGTGTGTGTGTGTGTGTGTGTGTGTGTGTGTGTGTGTGTATATACACTCACAATTTTGTCAGGAGGGGGTGTGCTTGCAATGAAGCACTTGATCTCACCCTTCTCACCTCTTACAGCATACTGCACTGGTTCACTTGAAATAATTGGGGGTCCTGCCAAATAATCAGATCAGAAAGTCTCATCTTTAGCAATATTATTAACACAAAATTATATATATATACATAATATAAGTTATATATTGACTTTTAAAAATACACATTTAATGTTTCAGTCAGACTAGCCACACTTGACACACAAGCCCTTTAAAGGCTAAGCAAAATGCTTTGTCACATTTCGAGAAAACAATCATAACAACACTACCCAACAGAATCTTAACAAAATTTTAAAGGATTGATCAGGGAAGGTAGGTAACAGCACCTTTCTCCACTTTCATGGCTGGAGTGCCTTTGACTCTAAGCTCAACATGCTGATACCTCAAGATTGCTTTGTTTCAGTATCCTCCCCCAACAACAACCCCCCCGACCACCACCACCAAGTGGTGGCCTTTTTTATGGGGAAGCTTTTATAACCACTTGTAACATTTGGGCAAAGTAATATTTGACTCTTTTGCTAGTTGCAGGTCATGGCTCCTTGAAGCTGATTTAACTGAGAGTAACCCTGGGTTTACACTGGGGCACGATGTTCACGATCTCCACAATTTGATAGAATCGTGATGAGGTTGGGGGGTCGTGGGATTGAATAGTGATGATCTTGAGGGAACTTGGTGAAATCGTGATGTTCTTGAGGGAACTTGGTGGAATCGTGATGTTCTTGAGGGAACTTGGTGGAATCGTGATGTTCTTGAGGATACTTGGTGGAATCGTGATGATCTTGAAAGAACTCAAGCTGACTTGAGCTGATCATTGCACAAATTTTTTATTCCGCTGTATTATGATTTGATGCCACTCGTGATAGAACATGGGAAGCGTGGAAGAATGGAGTACACCTTAACGAACCTCAACAAAGGAGGAGCTCTGCGCTTTTTTTAATGGCTGAGATCGTGGACATTGTGCCCCAGTGTAAACCCAGGGTAACTACAAGTAAAAAAAACCCCACTTGTTCACATCTCTTTAGTCTCCCAAACCACTGATTTGTATATTATCCTCACAGAAATATATTTTTTTATTGTCTAAGTGAGCATGAGAACAGCTTATGGCTGAAATTTGTTTCTAAAATAAATGTAGGATGTGAAAATAATACGTGTAAAATTAAGTAATATCACACAAGAAAGAGTGTTACAGCACTTATTCAGCTGCAGGTATTCATAGTTGGCCAAATATGAAAACTTTTATTTATTTGATCTATTTATTACGTTTTTTGCCTTTTTCTTTATGTTTATTTATTTATTTTTTTTGCAAAAACAGTTCATAAAGAATTCCCAATTGGATAGAAAATTGTGTGTTACCAGGCAGCATACACACTGTCTGGGTATATATATATATATGTGTGTGTGTGTGTTTGTGTGTGCGTGTGCGTGTTGTACTCACCATTGACTGTAAGTGTGACCTCTGTCTCCCCAACCCCAATCCTGGGCACGATGGCTTTACATACATACTGCCCTGCGTCAGACTGACTCACTGACTTCAAATACAACTGATTATTATTACTGAGAACCTTTCAGAGAAAAACAAGAATACAAGAAAATGACTGTGAGGACCCAGGAAGATTCAGTGAAACAATGCAAATATAGCATTAAATTTACAAATTTATAACATGCAGCGGAAATACAAGACTAGATTTAAATGTATGTTGTGTTTACTGTTTACATAATTCTTTAATTGCTGTTATAAACCCCTATATTAAGTTTACCTGTTTGACTTAACTAAAAGGTCCTGGACACAAAAAATGCATGAAAAAGCATTTTACCCACCTGCAGGGTAAATTTACCTATATATATTGAATATATTAAACAAATAAATGTGTAAATGTGGGATCTCACACAATCTATAGCGATGTTTTTAAAAAGATTTTTCCCCTACAAGAAACTATCTGAGTATACTTGATTTTAAACTCTTTTATTTGCAAACACACCTGCTATGAGATTATTAGTTCTTCTGTCCTCATACAGACTGTCAACAGTTAAAGCCCTTGGAAATGTCAATAACTTTTCATAATACCATTTCATAAATTCTGATCCAGAGTGCTAAGCAAATAAAAAGTCATTTTGAACTCAATAATCATAACACATTATTATGATTGCAATTCCTTTTTTTACTTTGTGGAATATTGCGTTAAGGTATAATACAGTATTTAGAGGTGTAGTATAATATAGTTTATGTACCATACTAGAGCCCTTTTTCGTCCAGGTGAGTGTAAGGGGAGGATTTCCTGCCCATTTACAGTTCAGTGTTACATCAGAGTCCACATCCACCGTTACCGGCCTTGGTTCCACTACTAGGATTGGACCAACTGGAGAAAGGGGAAGACAGTGATATTTTTATAAAGTTTGTGTAGAACATACCTGTGTATCATGGAAGGAGACAGCATGAAGGCAGAGTGGATAAGGAGAACAAGACATGAAGAAAAGAAATGGGCAATCGGGGGAAAAAACAACAATTTGATTATTTATTTATATTTTATTTCTTAATTAATTAAAAATACATTATTTTTATTATTTCATATTTTAATTATTATTATTAAATTATTTGGTAGATGAATGGGTTTTTCTGGTCCATCAGATTAAAAATATACAAAATTTTGGGAGGTAATCAGCTGAGATTTGGAGCAGAAGTTCGATCCAATAGATGCTGCTTGAGAAAATGTTATTTATTTATTTATTTATTTATTTATTTATTTATTTATTTATTCATTTTTATTTAATTAATTTTTAATTTGGCCAGATTTTCCCACACAGGGTCACACATATGAAAAAAGTTTATGCCATGTAGTAATTCTCATGTGTTCAGTGCAGACACTTATTTTGCAATAAATTTATGAGCTGCCATGCAATTAATGTCATAACATCTATCACAACTCATGGGCTAACACACACATGGCATGACATTGCTATACACCTGGACATAAACTTTCATGAAAAATTATGATCTCTGCCATAATTTTTTATGTTATATCACTAGACGTATGATGTTGGATTCAAGTAAAATTTCACAGATGAATATTTATTTTGCCATATGCGACTTACTCCATCTATTCTGGTTCTGGAAACTCATGGTTAAATAATATTCAAGTAGATTTCAACAACATTATCATAAAGCTGCATTGCAGCCAAGTGTGCTACCTATGGAATATCCCAAAGAACATATGTGGATATCTCAAAGAACAAATGCTGAACAGTATGGCCGTATAGTGATAGATTGAAAGATGGAAAAGCTAGATAGATGAATAATGGATGAACATCTATGTTTACAAAGAGAGGTTCGTACAGTGTACATCCACCAATATGCTGACGTTGGTGCTGCCCACAGCATTGAACACCTGGCAGGAAACAGGCTCAGTGAAGAACGAGTGATCAGCTGTAGTCACGAACATACTCTCCCTCGCTCCCTCAAGGATTACTCCACCTTTAGCCCACCTATAACACACAGTCATTTGACATCTGCCTCACTCCCTTCAGGAGTTCTCTACATTTAGCCACATACAGGTCAATCAAGCATGCACTTACCTGTAGCCCATGATGGGAGGGTTAGCTGTAGCTTGGCATGTAAATGTTACTCTCTCTCCCTCTAGAACTGAACGAGGCTCAATTGATAATAAAACTGTGGGAGCATCTAAAAAGTAAAAAAGAATGAAACAAAAATAAGGAAACCTGTTGTGTTTGATTCCTGACCAGGATATAATATCACTCATCTGTAGCTAAACAAGCCCAACAAAGCTGGTAAATTGTATGTTATGTGGGAGATAGGGTATCAAGTGTAAAAACGAGTTAGTCTACCTCTGAACCCCTATCCCTGTCCTGGACATTGTAGAACAGGGACAAACACTGAACATACACCACTAACATAATGATTACTACAAATACTCAAGCTAATTCATGTTATTTCTACACTAAAACACAGGTTTAACCTCAGAAATGAAAAGAAAATCATTTGACTCTTATTTTTTATTCTTATTTTCCTTTGTGGGACTCATCCAAATGGCCACACAAGAACAACATTTTTAAAATGTACTATCCTTATGGGCTTCAGATCAAGCTGAATAATACAACATACAGAGACTCACGGTGCACATTAAGTGTGACACTGGCTCGTTTGCCCAGTGGCACAGCCAGATTGGAGGCGGTGCACGTGAAGTTGTGTCCAGTGTCTGTGTCTACTGGCTGAATAGGCAGAAAACTGCGTGTGGTTACTCGCTTCCTGTCAGGTAAAACCTCCTGAAAAAAATTTAAAAAAGAGAAAAAACATAAAAAATATGACATGGACATATTAGTGGTCGTAGTAACACACTGTGAGTTTATTATTCAGTAGGGCTAAACTTTGCTTGGAAGTAGGCTAGACTGGAGAAGTAGGGGGACTGATTCCCTCCATTAGCTTGGGTGTTCACCTTGGGCAAGTGGCAGTACGCCCCTGCTCCCTCAGCCCTGGCGGATCTGTTTAGTCAATCTGACAGCTGTTCCACCATCTGGCAGCTTTGCCAACTCGGTAAAATTTCTGATAAAAAAAACCAACAGGTACCTTCCTGTGCCCATGTAAGCATTGTGGTCCCATCAGAATACAGGAATTACTTACCAAGGTAGACTATTTTGTACCATTTAGTGAAGTCATTTCTAGACACAACCTTACAGTTTATTGAAATGGTAGTGGTTAAAAAAAGTGACATCCATAAGATCATTTTACTGTAGCCAAAGAAAAGGTAATTCTGTGCAAAAGAGTAAACAAACTACAAAACCTAGCAGCATGGAATGTGTACACAACCAGTGATAGTGATGCTACCATCAGATTTAAAAAAGGTTCAACAATCAGGAGGTGCAAGAACAAATTCTAGCAAAATGTGGATGAAGTACATTATCAAAGGAAAAAAACAAACATTTTAGCCTAAAGCTAAGATACTGTCAACCCCATAAAACCATTTAGCCCTTGGCCTGCAGTCAGGGGTGCAGTTAAGATTTCCACCAGTATTAGTGTGCCGTGGTTGGGGTTAAAGAAAGGTGGCTGAGGCCCTGGGAATGTGCCTGTGCGGCTACAGCATGGGGGTGTAGCATTTTGTGTCTGGGGCATTTTCACCTTGGTAGTAGATGTAGTGCTTGAGAACGAATGCCTACCAACGGTCTTTGATCCAGCTCAAACTGAGCAGCATCAGCCATATTTGCCATGTAATTAGAGTGGATGCTGGGGGGCCCACTTGAGAGCTAAGTGAAGCTTTTTTAAAAAAGCCACACACTGAAGCATGTAAGTCTTTGCTGACGTGTGTCTGAACTATGCAACAACCCCTGAAAAAATAGTGGCCTTTAAGTATTGCGTCCCACTTGATGTACTTCAAGGTATAGAGATCAGGAACCCTGTGGTGAATTGGTGTCATTGTCTGACATTAAGGTGGACAGCAAATCATTGACTGTGTTGAAAATCACATCAAACTCAGTAAATTCTTTGCTGAGAGAAGAGGTATGCAGTGTGGCCTGAATGATGCTTGTTGGTGGTACACTGGATTGCAAGTCTGCATTGTGAAGCAGCAATGTGAGACTTACTGACTGTCAAATGTTAATTAATTTTGCGTTTCCTAAAATTAACAGGGGGGACAGTGGCATAGTAGTTAGTATTCTTGCCTCACAACAAGAAGGTCCCAGGTTTAAGCCTCATGGCCAGCAAGGGCATTTCTGTATGTTCTCCCTGTGCTTGCATGGGTTTCCTCTGGATGCTCTGGTTTCCTCACAGTTCAAAGACTGTTCCAAATTGCCCCAGGTGTGAGTATGGGTGTGAATGTTTGTCTGTGTGTTGGTTCTGCTATGGTCTGGCAAGCTGTTTAGGGTGTATCATATAATAGGATTAAGCAGTTTGGCAGATTACTGATGAGTGAGTACAGTCTTGGTTAGAATGAAAATCTTCACCCACACCAGCCCTTTGTGACTAAGGTTGAATGCCCCTGCTCTACACCATCAGCATCAGGTGCTAGTCTGTACTGGTACTGTCTTTTTCTGTGCCAGTTGTCCTGTCTTTGCATTGTCCTACAATGTATGCACACACTGTACACATCCACCTTATGCTGTAACATATTGTAATATGTAGTTGTGTAGTCTGCACTGTTTGCAAATGTTGCTCACATGCACTTTATTTAATAGTTTTTGTAGTCTTGTACCTTTTGTAGTCTAGATCCTAGAGAACTTTGTACTGTACCAACTGTATATGGTTGAAATGACAAAAAAAAAGGCACTTGACACTAACAGGTCTTGAAAAAAACTGGGATGGGGCAAATGCTTGAAAAGTAAATGATACTAAAAGAGGACAGCGTCCAGTGGTACAGTTGGAGAAAACTTTTGCTGAATTCAAAACAGGTTAGTAACATGACATCAGTGAAAAATATTGAAGACTATGCACAATTCATCATCTACAGTACATAGTATTATCAAAAGTTTCTGAGAAAAAATCTCTGCGCACAAAGGACAATCCCAAAAATCAATATCGAATGCCTGTAATCTTTGGAACCGCATTAAAAACAGGTATGAACAGGTCATTTAAATCACTCTATCAGACATAAAACTCCCTTCTGCTTGGCCTTTGGTAAGCAACCAACTCTGCTCATTGAAGAGAAGTTCCCAGTTGGACAACAACCAGAAGAGGAGGATAAGCAGTCATCACATAATTGGCTTGTGGAAGCAGCCCTATGCCTCTTCAGCTTTCAGAAGCCTGCCTATGGCAACATCAAGTTGTCTGAGGATGAACATAAGGCTGATTTCAACAAGAAGCATGCTGCTCCTGACTATAATGCTGAGGATATGGGCCTCCTCGACAATGTTTGCTGACAACAGTGCAAAGAACATTTGGTACCAAGCTTTACGAATCCCTTTGAAATCTGAGACAATGAAGCGGTCCAAATCAAGGATCAGAAAGCACTCTCAAATATGACACACATTAAGCGGTATCATCAGCAGACTACTCCCACTACTTCATCAATTTCAGTACCGACACAGTGGGATTCTTCTACAGCAGACGGCTGTGAGTTGGCGGATGAGACAGTTCCACCTGACGGGTTCATCTTCCATCCTGCTGAAACAGCCTGGCAGAAGGAGTGTGCAACAGCACTGTCTTTATATGTTCACAGACTCCAAGAGTATTCATCATCCACTGCCTGCATCATAGACCCCCCCACCCCCAATCCTCCCTCAGATGAGAGCATCCATGCAAGATGACGGGAACTGTTTGTAACGATTATTTAGCCATCTCTTTACTGGAGCACAGCAGGCCACTGACTCATCCGCCAAGCTGCTGTTGAATATATGGCTTACAACACAGCCATATTTAGCAATGTAGCCAACAGGGCAGACTACCCAGCCAGCAGCCAGAAGTCTAAGCCTGGTGAATGGGAAATGGAGGTGGAGGTTCTTGCATTTGCATCAATGCTTGGTACAACTGGGTCTGGGAGAGAAAACACCACCATCTATAAGTGGCTTTCCAATACACCTGTCCAGGGAACTTTTCCTAATCTACAGATGTTAGTTCTTCATCAGCAATATCTGTAGCCTGTCTTGAAATAACAATATTATACTGTAAATAGTCTAAGTGTATATAAAGTCTATACATATATAAGTGTATGTGGGTGTGTATACCATGTGGTAGAGTCACTGGAGTAGAGTATGATGAACGGAAATCCTAGTGATTAGTAATGGAGAGTCAGGACCACCCACTTCATGACCAGACACTCTTTCTAAATTGTGACGTAGTTGCCTTTCCACACTGAGAGTTTAAGTTTAATGTACACTATAGGATGCTCCTTCTCCTTCATTTCCTGGGACAAAATATTCCTCAGACGTCTGTGTGATGCATGAGTCTACAAAACAAAAGGGATCACCGACTTTTTGCGGATAAGGTTGAATACCCCTGGTCTAATGTGTACTCCCACCTGCTCTATCAGGGGAGACTCAAGGCACATCAGAAATCCAAATCATGTTTCCTGCTTTTATAGGGGAAAAATGATCCTGGACATTTTCCTGGACATTCATTCCGCGCCTGTGAATCTGGTTAACATGGACAGTTCCGCTTGTGGAGAGTAGTTAGTGGAGACATTTGCATGGAGAAAAATAGGTGCAGAAGAAGAAGAAGAAAGAGGTAAGGAAAATCAAGAAGGAACATACATTTGGGAAGCTGGTTTTAGGGTTTTATTTGAAGGTTGGGGAGAGACAAGGGAAAGACATTGTCCACATGATCCTCATCCTGACATCCCCTCACAGAACATCAGTAAGTGGAAGCCCTGACAATGCTGCTCTGTGGAGTGGCTGACCTGTTGCTGGATGGCCCAATTCAGGTACAGGTATTTTAGCAAGTCTGTGGCTGGGTGCCGAGCAAACGGACTTCCCATTGCAAAGTCAGCCATGTGTTGTATGCCTCTGGGTCGTTGCTGCAGATCCAGCAAGGCTGCTGCTAGAACCCATTGATTAGACTAAGCTCAGGAGCACCTGACCACATTACATCCCATCAAAGCCAGTGTTCCCTTTGTCAGGTGGTTTTTATTTACATCTATGAAGTTGCAATCTGCTTAAATGCATTTGACAGTTTGCATTAGCCTGTTTGAAAAGGCCACCATTTGTATTTCGTTTCACTTTCTTGAGAGTGCAAAATTACCTGAATAAGACATAGATGCATCAGTTCCAATAAGACAAGATAAGGCAAGAAACATAATACAGATATGTCATGTCATTTTCTGAACCTCTTAATCCCAATTAGGGTCACGGGGAGGCTGGCGCCCATCTCAGCCGACTCTGGGCGAGGGCAGAGTACACCCTGGACAGCTCACC
>JAOUQZ010000022.1:8797263-8815382 GCA_028564935.1 Neosilurus hyrtlii
TGTGTGTGTGTGTGTGTGTGTGTGTGTGTGTGTGTGTGTGTGTGTGTATACCCACAGTGCGAGTATGAGCTCCTTCAACAATAACTCCATCTTTGTACCAGTCTATAGTGGAGAGTGGTTTGGCCCCTCGGGACACACATGTCAGGTTGTACGAGATTCCTGCTGTCAGCAAAATTTCTGGAGCACCTTCTATTACTGGATCATCTGGGGGAACTAAAAAGAAAAAAACAAGAAATTACATTTAGTCGTCACATTCTAATTTGTCACATACTCACAGGCTCCATAGTGGGATATGAACATAAGTATAAGACACGGTGTGAAACATACAGTAAATGTAAAAAGTTTACACACCCATGTTAAAATGAGACCAAAGTTAATCACTTCAAACCTTTTACCATGTTTCATGTAACCTATAAACTGTACAGACCTATACACTTTTACAAAGTAAAACATTTATAGGGGGAAAAATAAAAATAAATACCTAAAATGTGGTTGAAAAGACAAGGTGTGTGTGTGTGTGTGTGTGTGTGTGTGTGTGTTTATATATATATATTCAATTTCAATGTTTAATTTTGCCACAGAACCTTCAGGCCTCTAATAAAAAGCTGAAGGTAAAGATGACCCAAGTTACAAAAAAAATCAACAAAGGAACGGATTCAACAGAAAATGATAAAAGTTTTGGAATGGCCCAGCTAGAGACCAAACCTGAATCTAAAATCTGTGGGGTGACATGAAGAGGTGCACAGACGAAGAATCTGCAAAAAAAAAAATGGATGCACTTTTACTTGAAAAAGTGAGAAAATATTACCAAGTCGAGTTCTGCCATGATGATAGACTTATCATAGAATCAAAAAGTGCTTCCACAAAGATTTGTTTGTGTTTAGTTGAACTGTACCAGATTAAAGGCACATTAAAGGTGGATAGATCTCTAAAATTATTTATCTTGGATTCATAAAAACTGGAGTGTGTAGATTTCTTTTTATATCCACAGCAGTTTAAGTTCCAGCAAAATGCAGTTATTCAAAGAAATCACACCTCGTTAACCAGGTTCTAAACATCTCTTTTCAAAATATTTAAATGTTTCTTAAATAAAATATATTTGTTTCGTTATCTTCAAGATGTTAAAATGCAAAATATTTTTTGACAAAGCCAGATTTGAATTTATTTAATAAATTTTTGTGCATCTTTTTGCAGATGATGTTGTCCTTTTGGCTTCTTCAAGCCGGGACCCCCAGTTCTCATTGGAGCAATTCACAGTTGAGTGGAATGCTGCCCCCACGACCCGACCCCAGATTAAGAAGATGATGATTTTTGTGATTTTCCAGGATTGAGCTGCAAACAGGGATTCTTAACCATCTATCTGTAGAGTATAACAACTATTTCCATGTTAGGAGCTCATGTGCAGTATCAAAATCTGACAGCAGTTTATAACTTGGTAGCCTTTATTATATATATATATATATATATATATATATATATACCTGTGTGTGCGTGTGTGTGCGTGTGTGTATATGTGTGTGTGTGTGCAATTATCCTATGGAAGTAGAATAGAACCTGGTTCTTTGTATAAATATATTAATTGTTTTGATAATATGACCACATGTTTTAAGCCACAGTACACTTCTATAAATATGAAAAAAATAAAACATCCTTATAACTTACATACAAATTTTAAAATTTTCACTACAGGTTAACAAAATAAGATATCTGGGGCTAATGTGATTAACAAAAAGTAATTCACACACACACACACACACACACACACACACACACACACACACACACACACACACACACACACTCTTCAAGCATGCAACATCATGTGTGTGGTCATACTGAGGACAGTGAGTTTGGCTCGTCTGGATCGGAGAGCCGCTTCAGTCGCTTGACATTCATACAGAGAATCATCCGACAGCTCGGCTGATGTAATCTCCAGGTTGTACTGACCCACATCAATGATCCGTAAAACACGATAACGTGGCCAAGCTGTAACACACAAATAAAATCCTTGATTGTTCAGGCACATATTTACAATCAGTAACACTATGTATCTATTACACACATGAACATACACACATATACTCTAGGTTGTAATGCCCCAGATACAAACAATAAAACACATGGAAACACACACACACACACACACACACACACTCTCTCTCTCTCTCTCTCTTTCTCGCTCTCTTTCTATACTGTCCTACAGCATCACACACACACACACACACACACACACACACGCTGCAATATAAATAATAGGGAGGAAGGAATGAGATACAATGACAAAGGGAGAGACAGAGAAGACAATTATCTGTATTAGCAACTTTCTCCCACCAGAGGGTACTATTCCAACACACTGGCATTCTATCAGCACTGTCTCCTTCTTCTCACCTCTGTCTAGCGCATACACACAAACACACACACACACAATGACATCACTGATCGGGGAGGGGGGACCAAAGTATTGGCAACAATTACATCACCCTATAGCTCAACGAATCCTTGCAGATAGCCAGCCTACGTGTGTGTGTGTGTGTGTGTGTGTGTGTGTGTGTGTGTGTGTGTGTGTGTGTGTGTGTGTGTGTGTGTGTGTGTTTCTGAGTGTGAATGTGCATGTGCATGTGCATGTCTGTATGTGCACAAGAAGACAGAAAGAGGAGACACAGCTATAGGTCAGAATTAACCATTTGCATGATCAGTGTTGAAGAAGGACAAACTAATAAAAAAGACAAAGCAGAAGGACAAAGAAAATGCAGGATGAATCGATAAAGGGATGAGTATAAAGCTACAGGGTCAAAAGACACATATAGATAGACACACAGGCAGAAAGAAAGGAGGAAAGAAAGAAAGAAAGAAAGAAAGGAGGAAAGAAAGAAAGAAAAAGGGCAAAAAGTATTTTAGGTAATTGTTGTGGTTGGAACTGAGTAAGTGTGTGTGTGTTTATACAATAATATACAGACAGAGCCTTCTCCACACACACTGTATTCATTTTACCCCCTCCAAGACATGCGACATAAAAATTTTTAATTGTATATCTTTTTTTTTTTTGGTATAATGAGTTAGCTATTTGCCCGCTGCATTGTTTTATGAACTGAGCAGTTTAACCCCATGTAATTATCATGAATTGTTATAAGATTGACATTTAATTCAATTAAATATTGACTGTTATCTGTGTAGCGCTTTTTATAATTGACATTGTCGCAAATTTAAATTTAATGACAAATTTAAGCTTATGATTTTAAACCTTCCCTACATCCTATACATTCCTACTGAGTAAACCTTTGGCAACAGGGGCCAGGACAATATCTCTCAGACGACTGGACGAAGAAACCAGGAAAAACCCATCCTCATTTGGGTGAAAACCGATAAAAAATACCAAACTTGTAGCAGAAACTTCACATGAGGTCTAGTTGGTTATCATATAACTGTAATGGTAATTGTAGTCCTAAATCATTTCAGTAATATAGTTTATATCACCGGCAGTGAAAAGTCATCTTCACAGTTTCTGAGTATATATTTAGATATACATGGATCATCATAAGCAGGAGTGATAGACTTCTAAAAGAGGAGAGCTCCAACCCACAGTAGCACATCACGAAGGATCACATGGTTCATAAAGCAGAAAGATCAGGATCACCGGTATCTTGGAAATAGCATGTATACCTCGACAAAAGCTGACCCTGACATCATAATAAAAAAGAGAGAACCAGAATAAGGACAGACATGAGGGCACCTGTGAAATAAGGCAATTAGCCACTCCACCATTAAAAAACCTGAGTCATGTGTAAGAGTGAGGTAGTGACAGCAACCCTACATCACAGTTTCCCAGAAGCTTCTTTGCCTGAGAAGCCCCAGATTTGCTCCTTTACCAAATAAACAGTTATTAGCAAAATACTTGTCTAAACAAGCAGGTTTCCAGCCTCGTCTTAAAAACAGGGACTGTGTCTGAGTCCCAAACAATAACTGGAAGGCTGTGCTCCGCCCCCTGCAGTAGTCTTCATTATTTGAGGTATCACTAAGCAGCCTGCACCTTTTGATCTAAGCGGGCGTGGTGGAGCATAAACGACAAGAATTTCACCAAGATAATGTGGTGCAAGACTATTAAGTGCTTTATAGTTTAAAAGTAGTATTTGCAGTGTTCACTGCAAAATTTAATTGGGAGCCAGTGCAGTGTGGATAAGATAAGGGTGATATCTTCTGGTTCTAGTAAAGACTCTTGCTGCTGCATTCTGGTCTAACCAGAGCTTGTTTGTGCTCCTATCACAACATTTAGACAGTAAGGCATTACAATAATCTAATCTTGAGGTAACAAAAGACAATTTTTTCCACATCGTGTAGTGACATCATATTTCTTATATTAGCAATATTTCTAAGACGAATTATATGAGCTTCTAATAAAAGACTGGGGTCAATGATCACACCAAGGTCTTTTACTGCTGCATATGATGAAACTAAAACACCATGCAAAGTTACTACATAATCAAAAACCTTATTTCTAGCTGTCTGTGATCTGAGTACAAGTACTATTGTCTGATCAGAATTTAATTAGACAAAGTTAGTAAGCATCTGGTGTCTAATGTCCTTTACACATATCTCAACTTTATTAAGCTGGTGTGTCTCACCTTTCTTTGCTGGAATACGGAGTGTCATCGGCATAACACTGGTAGCTAATATTATGTTTACAAATAAGATTACATAAGAGAGCAAGTATAGAGAAAAAAAAGCAGAGGGCCAACAACAGAACATCGTGAAACACCAAACTTAACAGTAGACAGAAATTACCACTTACATCTACAAACTGATGACAGTCGGTTAAATAAGATTTTAACCGAGATTTTCCAAGATTTTTTAATCCATCAAGGAGAATCGTATGATCAAGTGTCAAAGGCTGCACTAAGGTCAAGTGACACAAGCAAGCAGACACAACCCTGATCAGAGGTCAGCAGTAGCTGAATTATCACCTCAAGAAGTGCCATCTCTATGATGACTATGATGAGGCCTATATCCTGACTTTCTTGAATGTTATTCCTAGATAGACATGAACATAACTGCTGCACTACAGGTTTTTCTAAGATCTTGGAGATAAAGGGAAGGTTTTATATTGGTCCATAGTTGGACAGCTGACAAGGGTGGAGGTAATGTTTTTAAATCATAGGTTTAATAACTAACTTTGTTTTAAGGATTCAGGGACATAACCAGTGCTAAGGGAAAAATTTATTACATTTTATAAAGGCTTCAACACTTCTGTGAGCCACTTGATCTGGCAGAATCAGAACAAGTTCAAGTTTTAAGTTTTATTGTCATATACAGGTAACAATGGTAACATCATTACCGGCAATTAAATTACTGGACTCAGAGCCCACTCAAAATTGCACATAAAAAACAAAAACAAATATTGCACATAAAGAAACAAAATATAAAGTAAACAAAGAAAACAATAGAAGTAAAAGAAGTAAAATATAAAACTAAAATATGTGTACATGTACAGTCTGTACAATGTGCAAATTGTCATGAGCAAGCTTTTGTGTGCAAATTATGGTATTTCAGCAATTCAGTAGACTGATGGCTTATGGGTAGAAACTTTCTCCAAATCCACTGGTGTAGGTCTGAATGCTCCTGTACCATCTGCCTGAGGGCATGAGCAGAAAAGAGTGTGGCTGGGGAGGCTGTGATCATAGAGCATTGGCCGGGGCTTCCAGCTACAGCACTGCCTGTAGAGGTTCAGGATGGCTGGCATTTCAGACCTGGTAATGCGTTGTGCTGATCTAACCTTGGTGGTCCAGAGCATTACAACTGCCATATCATTTCATGATGTAGCCAGAAATGGTGCATCTGTAAAATTTGGTGAGATTTCTGGAGTCAATGCAAAACCTCCTCAGTCACCGTAGAATGTCCAATGTCTCACTGTTGTCATGATCACACTCGCATGATGTGACCAGCTCAGATCCTCACCAATATTGATCCCCAGGAACCTAAAGCAACTGACTCTGTCCACCTCTGTCCCCTTGATGTGGATAGGGGTGTGCCCTCCACCCTGCAGTCTCCTGTAGCTCACAATGAACTCCTTGGTCTTGTGATATTAAGCTGCAGGTTGTTGTCCCGGGACTATGATGTCAGTGCTCTCACCTCTGCTCCGTTTGACATGCAGCCAATAGTGGTGTCATCTGCAAATTTGAAGACAGTGATGGAGCAGTGTGTGGCCGTTCAATCGTGGGTGAAAAGGGTGTTCAGCAGGGGGCTGAGCACACATCCCCGGGGGGGCAACAGTGCTGAGTGTCAGTGTGGATGAAGTGACACTGCCGATCCACACCACCTGTGGTCTGCCCATCAGAAGGTCCAGGATTCAGTTGCATAATGAGACACTGATGCACCGATCCTGGAACTTAATGACAAGCCTGGATGGAATAATGGTGTCGAAAGCGCAGCTGTAGTCAGTAAACAGTATCTGCACATATTAGTTCTGTCTCTTGAAGGGGGCCGAACATTCTAGTTGCTGATTTGATAGCAGAATGTTATTTGTATCTAACTTTAAGTTTAGGGAGTAATTTTTTTGCGTGATATTTTTAACTTGAACATTAAATAAATTAATAAAGTTGTCGATTTTACAACAATATTAAATAAGTATATTGGACTATTTTTGTTATATTCTATTAGATTTGAGAAATATGTTACTATAGCAGCACTAAGATCTTTTTTGTAGTTAAGGAGACTCTCCGTCCATGCTAACTGGAATAATATTAATTTAGTTTGACAATTTAGTTTGTTCTGTTTTAGTGTACACAGATAATCATTATACCAGGGTGCACATTTTTTCTCTCTAATTATTTTTTCATTTTAAAAGGAGCTATATTATCTGGAGTATAGTGTAAATTTGACTCTAGGCATTCCACTGCCTGATCCAGTTCTGTATGGTCTGACGGTGATCCAATTATAGTTGATAGTTCTTGGAGATTAATAATGAAACTCTGTACAATAAAAGTTGATGTAAAAGTATGCTTAATGCGATAATGTGGCAAGGTGTATATGTTAGTACTCATTTGTATATGTTAGTGCTCATTTGAGCAATAACGCCTGATAATACCCACAATTCGATAAATTTTTAGGTCTGGGGTGAGCATGAGGGGTCTGCGCCCAATATCATCGACCATGTCTCTGACTGGCAGTGACTGGCAGCGAGGAGTTCACCCGTTTCTTTGAAACCTCTTTCACAATCTACTTACTGTCGCCAACTATCCACGATTATATTTCTGAGAGTCTAAGACCATTGTGGTCGATCACAGATAGTCACATAGTTGCAGACAGTCTCAGATCTAGTTGCCAACCATCAGAGATTTATTGCATTATTTTATTTGAGTCATTTAGAACATCACATACACAGTTGTGGTTGGTCTGAGAGAGTCTAAGATTGCAACCACTGTCAGAGCCTTTCAAATACCACAAAAAATTTGTAACAGTTGGGTATTTAGTAGAGATGTGTCAGTTCCCAAAATTTTGTTCCGTTTCGGTTGTGTTTATAAAACCGAAAGCGAGTCTGCATAAAAAAATCTGATCTACACAGTTTTTTCGAGTTTAACTGGTTTTCATGTTAATCACTGTCAGTACAGCCTGGGACAAGAACAAAACACGGAAAGCCTCGTATTCGCTACTTTGAACTGACTTAATATTAGCTCAGGCAGTTAGGAAACATGCAGGTGCGTAGCTGCGTATTTTTAACCCAGACACTCGAGTTTGAAACATGCATCGATTATTTTAACTGTCTTAAAACAGTTTATTAGTTTATAAATATAATTTATTAGTTTTTGTTTGTATAATTTGTCTTGATACAAACACAGATACGTTATGTTTAACTTTACTGAACAACCGTCAAGAAGCGTCAGATTTCACTATGAAGAGATTTGCAGTCTTCATGAATCCTCCCACACTGATCCTTTTACTTATACATTCTCCATTCATCTGAACCGCTTAATCCTAATTAGGGTTGCAGGGAGGCCGGCGCCCATCTCAGCTGACTCTGGAGAGGGCAGAATACACCCTGGACAGCCAGGCCATTGCAGGGCAGAAACAAGCTGACAGCAATGGTTCATCATTATGAAAGTCAGCAATGGTTCTTTTACCCGCCTCTCACCATAGACAGTAAGAGACATGACTGGCCTTTGATAACCCAGTTAGCTGCACTGGGGGGACAGCAGTGCCAACTCGGTGATAGTGTGGCTTGAACCCCTGACCTTGGGATCGGTCTCTTTAATTTCTCTTTAATTTAATAGATAAATGTCATATTATTCTTCCTCTTATCTATTTCCCTTGTTTGTTTGTTTTTACTTTCCTGCAAGTTTGCGGTACCTCCAGGTTCCGTTCTTGGACCAATAACTATGGTTATGAATATCTTCAGCTTGGTCCTCGGTTGCTGATTGTAGCCAACAAAGTCTCAGACAGTCTCAGACAATCTGCAACTATCTGCAACTATGTTTGCTGCCATATTTGGGTCACCAACTACAAAGAAGTCAAAAATGGTTGCCAACCACTGCCGATCATCGCAGATCTTCACTAACAGTCGCCAACTCAAATAAATCCACAGGCAAAAATATAAAAATTTAAAAATTGGTTTAAAAATCCACTTTTACTAGTCTTTTAGGTAAAATGAATCATGTCTGATGGAAAATTGCAGGTATGTTGTGTTTTGTGGACTGACAGCATTGTTGAGTCTGGAACTGACCCACGTCATTATTAATGAAGCCTTGGCCGCTCCATTGCTGCCAGGGAAGAGGCATTTGATTCATTAATTTTTTTTTGCTTATCGGTGGGATAAATATTTCACCATTGTGTTTCTGGAGATAAAAACTAGCAATTTTATTTTCAGATAAAATACACTGCATTCTGATTTAATAAATTTCTCGTTAAAAATGTAATTAAAACTAGAAGCTTTTATAAACAATTACGATATGAGTGAAGAAGAGTAGGGCAAGTAGAGAATCTTAATAAAGTTGATTTATACACTATATAACTGTGGATGTATGAATTATATCTTTATGCAAGTGCTGTATGACAAGTATGTGAGTGAATGCTTGTATCTACCATTGTTTATTATTAAAATTCAATAAAATGTGTAATTATTTCTATATGTTAGTGCTCTTTGTATGCCTGTACATATTTTGTATATTTGTATACTGTATATCAACTCATCATCCATTTTTTAGGAACACCTGTACACCGACATGTTCAAGCAATTCTGCAGCACAATGCAAAACAATGCATTTAAACAATCATGCAGGTACGTGTGTTATACATGTATTTATACAAGAATACATGCAATAATGTATTTGAGTGTCTACATGCTTCAGTGCTCTCACCCCTCAGGTCCTCTCCAATGCCAAGAGCGAGTCCATCTTTGGTCCACTGGACAATACCCGTATAGTTGAAAACCACGCAGGATAGTACAACCCGTTCACCCAACACCACCGATTGATCTGCTGGCTCTTGAGAGAAGCGTGGACCAGCTAGAACTGACCAAGAAAGAGAAAGGCACAATGAATGGAATTCTGTAAAATAAAGTTTCTTTTAAAATAATGAAACACATCATCATCATCATCATCATATTCTTCTTCCGCTTATTTCCGGGACGGGTCATGGGGACAGCAGCCTAAGCAGTGAGGTCCAGATGTACCTCTTCCCAGCCACTTCCTCCAGGTCGTTCGGGAGGACATTGAGGCATTCCTACCCCAGCCAGGAGACATAGTCCCTCCAGTGTGTTCTGGGTAGACCCCGGGCATGCCCGAAACAACACACCAGGGAGGCGTTCAGGAGGCATTCTAATCAGATGCCCGAGCCACCTCAACTGGCTCCTCTCAATGTGGAGGAGCAGCGGTTCTACTCCGAGCTCCTCCTGGATGGCCGGGCTTCTCACCCTATCTCTGAGGAAGAGCACCCCCACCCTTCAAAGGAAGCTCATTTCAGTCACTCATTATCATAGGTGAGGGTAGAAACATAGGTCGACTGGTAAATTGAGAGCTTTGCCTTTCGGCTGAGCTCCCTCTTCAACCTGACGGACCGATAAAAGCTTAGCTTTACAGCAGAGGCTTCACCGATCCGCCTGTCGATCTCCCGTTCCATCCTTCCCTCACTCATGAACAAGACCCCGAGATTCCTGAACTCCTCCAATTTTTTTTATTATTTAAATGATGCAGGTTTTTAAAGAAATACTGCAGTATTTTGTTTCAAGACACTATTTTTCTTTTGTCTCTTACTTGCTCCATTTCCAAATATATTTTTTCCTTTCCAACTTAAACAGAATGCAGTAGAAAAATGTGTGTGTAAAGTGATTCTGAGGTTGTGATGAAACCAGGTGAATTGCTAGATGATGTAATAGATTGCTCCCTTCATATAGAAATAATCACTCCCTTAAAAATATTCACATTTTGTTGCTTTTGCGGCCTGAAATGAAGACACAAACAAGCTGAATTCACTCAACACACACTTTTACACACCCTGTTTAAAGGGGTAGGATATTCTGTAGAATATTCACCAGATATTCTTTACATAACTGTTAAAGTTCAGTTAAATTAGATGGTAATGTCGGTCAACTGCAACATTCGTTATTCTACTGATTTTTCAACAGGGTTTAAATCAGGGCTCTAAAAAGAACACTGAAGGACAGGGGTCATCACAGCCCAAGATTTGGACAAGCATTTTTTGAGAATAATAGGTGAGATACATGGCCGGCCGGAATAGTAATCTTCAGACACATCGTCCGCCATTTTTGTTTTGAACTAGACCTATGAGGCAGTGTTTGGTAGTTTTCGTCAGTTCTTATGTCCAACCACTGAACATGTATACTTCAGGAGAGTTCACACATGCTCGCTCGGCCAATTAGAGAGTTTCTTACTAATGAATATTGTTGGTTTTTATTGCCATTTTTCCATGTGCTTGCTCAAGCGCAGCAACAACTGATCAAGAGTCCTCAAGATTTCTTAAAAATCAGCTGATTGTCAGATTGACACACAATGCCTAAAGCAAAACCACAAAAGAAAAAGACAAAACAAAATGCTGGATTTTTTTTCTTCATCAGGTGTGCAGAAAGTACATATCTCAGGCAAGGCCAGCGACTTTATCACTGAATCAGAATACTTATGAAATAGATGCCCTCAGAAGCCATGACCATTCACTAAACCATGACAAATATGATCACAATGTGTCGTATGTAATTGCTGTTATTCTGGGGAATTTATAATCTGCATGTTAATTTGATCTACATAATATTTGGTGTTTTTTAACCATCAATAAAGTAAAGGACTTTTGCATTATGTTCATAGGTCAGGGCCAATCAGCCACAACTAGGGCCATTAAATGTCCAGATTGATGACAGAACAGCACTAAGACAGTTTAGACTATTATAGATTATTAATTGTTATCAAGTGTTACACTACATGTGATAAGTATGTGTAAATTGAATAATACATACATATTCCTGTTTTCTCTGAGGAATAATTTTTATACTTTTGTGTTATCTATTTTTAAGTCTAGTGCAGTGCTGCTGTTTCACGGTCAGGCTTGTCTTTTCAAAATTATACAAGGGACCCCTTTAAGTAGGCAATTGCTCTCTTTATGACTTTCCCTTGTTTATTGTTGTATGGAGGTTGATTCTTGATATTGTTGTATGGAGGTTGATTCTTGATATTGTTGTAAGAGTTGTTCCAGCTACACTAGTGAAATATTTTCGATAAATCGAATATATATCTCTAAATGGTGTTATCAGTGGAAAATACTGCAAAAATTTTGACCAAGTACAGAATTCAATTCTCTCCACTGTAAAAAAAAAAAGGAGCTTTTACCTGCTAAAATTCTGAATTGCACTCCTAATTACTAACGTTTACTTTTGGAGGGGTATTTTCATACAATCTAGAAAGATGTTCTGCTGCTTGTAAGCTCTATTTATAGTCTAAGTGACAGCATGTCTGTCAAAAAGTGTCTTCTCCGGAAAAACCATAATGATTGTCACTGATGCCGTTGTTACTGCAGTTAATAATATATACAATTAATGTTGCATGAATCCTGCTCAGATAATGTGTTTAGTGAGCTTTTATTCTTAATGCTGTGAATTCTTTACAATTAGATAGACTACAAGCAGATGTACTTATTGAAGTACTAGATGCCCGGCACCTGTTATACTTTCACCCAGTATAATTTAGACACCATTAGACCTGTAACTCTGATACTCTACACAAAATATTTTATTCTCATAAGGTGTTGACTGGTAGCAAGAAACCACAAAAAAAGAAGTTTTATTTTTGAGCTATTGTGAACCCAAAATACCCTGATTGTGAAACAGTCCTGCTACCTGTTTACGAGAGATCCAAAAGGGTCATTCCATGTTAAATCACCTAGCTTTCAGAAAACTTCCCAGGTGACCATCTCAGAACTCTCAAGGTCCTAGTTCAAAAACTTTCCGAGATATGTTCATTTAAAAATCGCAGGCTACCCTTTTGTCGGCCTGCAACTTGCAATTTTCCATTCTGGGCATTTTTGAAAGCTTTTAACTCCTCTAACAATCACTGTATAGGGCTGAAACTTCGCACAGTAACAGAACAGGTTATGTTGAAACATGTTCTATGTCTGGTTAAAGTTTCATTGACTTCTGAGATGGTCACATGGGAACCTCTAGGTGAACTGATGTGGAATGACCCAATATTGTTTACATTTTGTAGAGGCATTTTATCTGGTAAAAGAAATAAACAAGTTCACAAGTACTTTCTTTTTTTGTATTTATAGAACTGTGTCAAAAATATAATTGAAACTTTTTTTGCAAAACCATAACTAATGAAGGGCTGGTGGTTTTCAATGGGGGCTAGAATTTTTTTACAAGATTACAAGATTCTTTGCTGACCCCTGAAAGACATTCACATGTTCTTTCTTCAGGCACTGTGGGGGCAACTTCAGCTCATTGTCATGTTGGAAGGTAAATGTTCTTCCCAATGAGAACTTTCTGACAGAGGTTTCCTCAATAATTTGATAGTATTTGACCCATCCATTTTTCTTCCTTTTACAATTGTCCCAGGTGCAGATGGTACACAACCGGATGGTACATCACCATCCATTCTTTACTGCAGGCATAATGTAGACCTGTGAGCCGTCTCTTATAGCTGCCAATATCTCTTATTTGTTGGAAAAGTCAGTCGCTGCTGATTAAAATTCTTAAGCATGTTATTAGATGCAACATAAAATGGCTGACGTAGCTGCCGATCATAGATATAACACAAGACCCTTGCATGATGCGCCTTTGGTAACCGCCATATTACTAATGACTAAAATCCGCCATTGCAATGGGTGTAAAATGTTGTGTCTCAACTTGCTCCAAAAAGCAAAATAGTCTTTAGTAAAATGGTGGAAACTTCGGCCGGTTTTGTGTTTATATCTATGCTGCCGATGCTTTAAATATCTTTGTTTTTAAAAGCAAGCAGATAATTTCACTAACAGAAGACCCTCGGGAGTTTCAACAACAACAGTATCAAGTTCTGTAACTGGTGCGTGATAATTTCAATAACTCTGAAGCATGTAGGTGTCCACTCAAAGTTCCAAATGTATTCAAAACTATAAAGAATGTGGGTAAATATGTACATTTCACATAGTAATTCTTAAATTGCCCCTCCAAAAGTCATAACCTAATACGAAGCGATTTATTTCCTACAACCTAGCTTAGTTATGTTGTATTATCACTACTGATGCCAAATCCACCTTAACCTTAACTTTTGTAATATGCTGCCTGCTGCAACTATACATGATACTACTCATAGAATTTTAGCCTACAGTACATTTATTTTTATATCGTGAAACTTCAGGCACCTGGTCTCCCTGTTCTAAGCATTAAAATTGTTGTTAGAAAACCTTTTCTAAAGACTTTTTATGTTTATAGCATTTATTTTAAATATGTGTATACATTCCTACAACATGTTTGTGTGCGTGTGGCTATTTGATATAAGATTGTTATTACAGACAAACCACAATTCATTCTCAATAAATGCCATAATTACATAAATTCATTACAGGATTTGTTTTCACATTATTTAGAGTATGTACAAATTTGTGTATGCAGCCAAATCATAAATTCTTCATGTTTTTAACTTTAGCCACTAATAGCCAGCCATGTTTGATCATAGTCGGTTATCTCTTCCACGATGACCGGCTAAGCAGCTAGCTAGCCACTACACGAAGCGGCCAGCCGATTTCCTTGCAGCTGGCAGACTCCCAGGTCTATTGTGGTGTTGTTTAAATGGCAAACTGTGATGTTCTTTAATCAGATATGGACTGAAAAAAAGACGTTTGGCCTGCCTTTATAATCCTTCTACAGATTAAAAAATGGTTATATTCAGTTGGATGGACCCAGATCTAACATCCTGTGAAGTTTCATCAAATATAATGTGAATTTTAAAATTATAATAAGAAATGTAGCCCAAAAAAAATAATTTACTGTGACATCAAATATGAATATTATAATTTTTGTATATATTTTTAAAAATATACTGTTTATGGTGTTAGTAAATTTACTTTATTTGTCCTATTGTAAAATGAGGTGGAAGTCCCACACTCCTTACATACTGATGAGACCCAAACAAAGCTACAGAGCACATATACATATATATGATGTGTGCTCTGTAAGTTTGTCTTTTTTTAGCATTTGCAAGAAAGACGTTTTTAGCATTCGGTGCAGGACCACCAGGCTCTGTAATAGTTTTTCCCCCACATGCCATCAGACTGCTGAACTTCAAATGAAAATTGCTGATCATACTAGACACTGGTCCCCAAGTCATTTGTGCACTGCATCATATATCATACATAAACAGGCATTTTTTTGGTCTTTTTTCTTGTATTTTGCACTACTGAAATTCCACAGGTCACTTTTTCACAGTATACTCAGTGACAATAAAGTTTTATAAGTCTCTAAGTCTAAGTCAAAACATCAAAATAAAGCAAATGGAATGGAATGTATTCCTAACGAGACACTGTAATAATGTAGTTATTATTATACTCAAATGGGATGGGTAATGACAGTTTGTTTATTTAAATTCCCTTTGACAGTGCCATGCCACCCATAGTTGATTGCTTTCAGTTACGCTTCAGATCACCAGAATTCTCTAGGAATAAATGTTTTTATGCTGAATTAATCAGAATGATTAAAATTGATCATAGGTGGAAGCCAATTACCTTGATGTAGAATGGAAAAGGTGATTTGTTACATCTGATTAAGATTCTAAGTATTTTTAAGAGGAGGTGATAGTTTTTTTTTTCTTGAATTGCTGCTATTATATCTTGTACCTGATCGTTATAATTCGCTCTGAGTACATACAGCCAGGCTTGCGCAACTGAGGCAAAAATTCATTAAATGTGGTGCAAACACATTTAGTGCTTGTGACAGATGCTCAGGGATGGAGGTTTGGCCTCTGGTGTAGCCTGGGGACTCCACAGTGCCCCTGTGTCATCAAGACTTTTACCCAGCATGTAGTTTAATCTACATGCGGCAAATCTGGTAGGCAGGCGGATCTCTCCAAGACAAACAAATCTGTGAAAAACATTGATGCACCTTAATATTAAAAACTTGAAACTGGCACTTTCCAAGGATTGAGTCAGTTCTTGAATGTTTTGGATGAAGAAAAATTAGCAGGCATCATGACCAGAGTGACTTCCAAAATGGCCAAGTTGTGAAGCTAAACGACTGGGTCCAATCATCTTCATAATGGCAGGTCTTATGGGGTGGTAAGTACCAAAGGCAAGAGAGTCATGGGTGCCCAATGCCCACACATGTACATGGGGAGAGAAGACTAGTAAGTCTGGGCTGATCCCACAGAAGTGCCACTGTATACTAGAAACTGTTCAAAAATTTAATGCTAGCTATGAAAAAAAAGTTGTCAGAACACACAATGCATTGCACCTTGCTGTGTACTGTGCTCCCTAGCTACAGACCAGTCAAGTGGTGTTAATGCTACAGCGACCTAAGTAGGCTGAAATGATTATGCGAATAAACCAACTATGACAAAAAATAATAATATTTTATAATAAATCAATGCAAAAATGCTGCACTTAGTGCAAGTCAAATGGGATGGGTAATGACAGTTTGTTCTAAAAGGTAATCAGTTCTAAACATCCCACGGATAAGCAGAAGTAAAAAATAGATAAACAAATTCAAACAGCACCCCAAATATTCCTTGGCCCCGAAAGGCCGTGGGTGGAGATCATTCAAATAACAAAGAGGGATCTGCCAGATGCAGTGGGCTGAACTTCTGGTCAAAAGATCAACAATGACATAGCCATTTTTAGTGAAGGTAATTTACACTGCAAAATGGTTTATATCATGATATGCAGAAATTATGCATGGGGTCACCAGGAGAAATCTTTGTTGGACATAATATTTTACTATCTTGTAGCTGGGTATAAAAGTAGCACTTTACATTCAGATAAAATACTTGCATGACCACTTATATTCTGACAGGCGTTACAAGAAGCAGCGTGAACTCCCAACTTTCAAAATTTAAATCTGAACCCCTTTTATTACCTTAAATCTTTTTAATGTTTGTTACTAAAGCACTATAGAATTAAATAATTCAATTCAATTTAAATCAGTTTTATTCATATAGCTCTCTTTACAACTGACACTGTCGCAAAGCAGTTTTACATAGTAGAAGCGAGTAAAAACATAGTAAATAAGGATCTTTATGTATAAGTCTCTAAGAAAACAACAGTTTTTGCTCATAATTAAATGCTTTTTTCTATTGATAAAATTGTTAATTTATATAAAATCACTTATAACTTTATAAAACAATAAAAAAATTATTCCAACAAGGAAATATATAAGTTGTTCATTTTAAGAGAGGGTTTTTAAAATAGCAAAAGTTCATCTTATCTGAATACTTAATAATTTGATAAGTGATAAAATACACAATTAATATAATAATTGATACCTGTAGTCCAAGACCAAAGTGGGTTATCTTGGATTGTGTCTGGTTTTACATGTTAAATATTCTGTCAGGATATTACTGATTTTTAATTGGGAAGGGTTTTTGAAATAAAGGTTTTCTGAAATTATGAGCTAATGTCTCACAAACAGGAAATGAATCATAAATACTACATTGCTTGATACAGCTTAAATTTGACAGATATTAATAAGCTGCTTCATGAAAAGCTATGAATCCAACCATCAGTGAGAGACACACCAGTTGATTGAGATTCTCAAAGTCAAGCAGACTTTTTTTTGCAATCAGTAACATTAGAAGAACACAATAAAATGATGGAATTCTATAAAAATGCCCTGAAAAAACTATCACTGAGGAATACTACGTTAAGGAAATCTAGAAAAGTACTGTATTTTTATATTCTAGAAGGAAAAAAATCCACATGAGAACATGTGCCGTGTCTACGCCCACCTGGACCAGCCAGGTGCCACCCTATGAGGGTCATATTTTTTACTTTTCCAGTGCATTCAATACCATCAGGCCGACCCTCCTGGATGAGAAGCTGACAGCGATACAGGTGGATGCTTCTCTTGTGTCTTCTGGTTTGTGGACTACATGACTACAAGACCACAGTATGTGCACCTGCAGCACTGTGTGTCGGACACGATGGTCAGCAACACCGGAGCACCACAAGGGACCGTCCTCTCCCCTTTTCTCTTCACCCTCTACACACATGACTTCAGCTACCGAACAGAGACCTGCCACCTTCAGAAGTTTTCTGATGACTCTGCTGTAGTCGGATGTATCAGTGGAGGTGATGAGAAGGAATATCGGCTACTGTGGATTCCTTCGTCACATGATGTGAGCAGAATCAATTGCAGCTTAATGTGACAAAGTTTAATATGTTGAGATCAATAAATTATTCTGATTCTGATTCTAATTCTGATATAATGAATGAGAAATGCTGAAACCTGAGTTAGATAGTTGGTAAACAAGGACGACTAATTTGAAATTTTAAAAATGTCTGTAGAATTCTTTAGAATCTTCTCTTCTCAGTCTTTATTACTCTCTATTTAAATCTGGTACTGGAACCAGTGCCAACAGCTCTTTAACCTCTAACACACACACACACACACACACACACACACACACACACACACACACACACACACACACACACACACACAC
>JAOUQZ010000022.1:8815482-8829186 GCA_028564935.1 Neosilurus hyrtlii
CTTCTGCAGGAGTGTGTACACTTTATAGACTGTACACCTGATTAAGTTTGCATGTACATTAAGCTAATTGGTTGTTTCAAATTGTCCCTGTAAGTGTGAATGGTTGTGTCGCATTGCAATGGACTGGTGAGTTTTCCAAGGTGTACCCTGCCTTCGCCCAGAGTTGGCCGAGATAGGCTCCAACCTCACACCACACTGGCAGGATTAAGCAGTTCGATAAATAGATGGAGGCATGGTGGAGGTACAGGTGGAATCGATCTTTTTTAATTCTGGTATTTAGAGTTGTGTGGTTTCTTTTCTATTGAAGAGTTTGGTGTAATCATGCTAAGACCTAAAAGGCCCTGTAGTACTCTCTCTCTCTCTCAAAAAAAAAAGTGAGGCTACATTTTGTCGACATACAGGTAAAGACCAAAACTTTTGGACTAAGGAGGTCTGGACTGATGAACTAATGGTGGAGTTGATTAGACAAAGTCACAGTACAAATGTTCTTCTGAAGAACTTCATGCCAACTGTGAGCCATGATGGTGGAGGTGTTATGATTTGTGTTGCTTCACTGCTTCAGGTCCGAGTTATTGATTCAACTATGCTATACTATATAAACTGATACATGAACTGCACTGCTCACTCATGTACCTCTCTATGAAGCCTTCGCTCATGCACCTCTCTATGAAGCCTCCATTGATGCTGAATTGCTCCTGGCCACATTGTGGTACACTGATGCCTCTCTCATGTTTAATTCCTGGATTTTTTTAATTCCTGGATTCAGAATTTGATCATCTACAAAATTGACAAGCTCCTTGTCAAAAGCCCAACCTCTGCTAACAACAAATTGAGAGTAAAGCATAACCTCAGGCTCTCGTTGCACAACACATGATCCTTGTTTCTGAGACGACCTTAACAAATATTTCCTGCATATTTTCTCCTATTTCTCTTTAAGCTTAAGTCACACAGTGTGTAAGCAGTGATAAGATTCTCTAAGTCCTGTAGTATACAACAATAACCAACATAGTCCTGTATCCCTGATGCACACATTTAAAATATTAAAGCATGGAGATGGAATCCTGCATCGTATAAGCTTGGCACGGGCCGTCAACTACTTGGAAACTAAACACAAATTCAAAATATAGCCACAGGTTATGAATAAAAGACACACCCCACACCTTCCAGACTGCCTGTTTAAACAGCAGCTAGGAGCAATTACCTGCAATGGATGAAACAGCCATTCTATTTTTGTTGCCAGATCATGGTGCCATACCTCAGATTCATTCTGGCCATCAAGATCTCATCTCAAATCATCATATTTTAGTGTTAGTCAGCCGCCAGACTTTAGTGCACACAGGAGGAAAGCAAGTGCGAGACAGATTTACTCTTCACCACACACACACACCAATAAACCAAATCTTATACTAACAGGACGGAGTTTTAAAAGCTTGTATCGAGTAGGAAAAGCAGTAACAGATAAAGCATCACCTCGAGGTCTATATCATTCTAGGATAAGCACATGATCGATGACTAATGAAACCTCACGGCCCAGTGTCGCTTTTGCATAGACATAAACAAAAGACCAGACAAGACCCTCGCACAACGTGCCTTTAATGCTTGCCTTATCACCAAGAAATAAAATCCACGATTCCAATAAGATGGGTGTGGAATGTTGTGTCTGAACTTGTTCCAACAAGTACCACTAAAGTGCAAGGAATAACATTTCTCTTGTAAGAATTGCATGTACAGAATAACTGCATTCATTATTATTTATTCCCTTTTCCCAAAAATAAACAAAGAAATAAATCAAATAAACCAAAAGTCCAAATACGTGTTTAATTTTATTTGCATTATGGTATTTTATCAGCACATATAATATGACTTAAAATAAAGTGCAAAACAAAGCTCCATTTCTCAGTCCTGCAGCTTGTTTACATGTGTAAAGCCTAGTCAAGTGTAACCAGTCTCTGATAAGACGGCGGCAACTTCAGCACGTTTGAAATACATGCAATATACCGGGTAGGGAGGGTCTTGTGTTTGTGACTCGAAATGTGCCTTTGGTTTGTTTGGTGAGTCGTTCCATATAAGCACCATGGGGTTATTTTATTCTGTTTTTTTAACTTATTTAAATCCAGTGTTGTATTGGAACTAGTCCCAAAAAAAATTCATCTTTATGGCAACACTCTGCAGTGGTTCCAACTAATAATGTAAACTGTTGCATGTATTGTTTATTCTGTTATTACACCCATTTCTTTATTTACATTAATAATGTAATTTTTCTAAAGTGAAGTGATTATGAGATGCTTTACCCATTCTCTTAGAAAAAAGAAAACACACATTAAACATATATATATATAATTAAAACATACAACACTGAAGTTATTCATTTTTTATCATTACTGAAAGTCATTAAGTTATAATTATTATCGCTTTTGTATTAGAAATGGTACTAATTGTAAGACAAGATATAAGTTCATGAGAACATTTAAACTGAAGATATAATTGCTAAAACATAGGGAATGTGAAGGAAATATTTTCCCCTGTTATACATGAACTACATCAAATTTACTTTTCTTAATTTAAATTATTGTCTCATATATATCTATTATATTAAGTTAGGATTTATTATACACCTACTATTTATAAAGTAGATACACACTTTAAAATCGGAATGATGTTGCGGAAAGGAACTGCTAATGTCATACATGATTGTTTTAAATAGAAATAACACTAATTTACCACAAATTCCCCTAAAGATGTATCTGATTAAGCTCACATCAGTAGGCCTGTCATGATAACTTGTTTGTTAGACGATATATTGTCCCAGAGACTATCGTGATTAACGAGACAATTAACATTTTATGAAGAAAAAGAACAAAGAATTTTGGTAGCAGCTATAATGATGTACATAATAATGCAAGTACACACTTTCAGATATCAGTGAACATTTAATCATTTTAAACTTTATTGATTCCCAGATTAAATAAAATTAAATTCTCTATCAGAGTCGACGATGAATCAAGTTTGTGGGGCTCAGGCACGAAGTACCATGATCTTCTCCTCTTTCAGCATTGTCGGCATCCCCCTGTTTGCATGTTGATCATGTTCGTGACAAAAGAATGTTTTTAAATGTTGTTGAAACTTCTCTCAAGCACCTCCAGTAGTGAAGTGTGTGTCCAGTGTCTGCACATCTCTCCGAAAGTCGTTTTACGGGTAGTAAAATGGGTAGAGTGATGATAGCTCTGCTAGTGTTAGCTTTAGCAACTTTTCTTTTGTTAGCTGCTTCACACCTGGCGTGTTTACCTGGGTGACCCCCAAACGTTTTCGCAGTGGTTCCCCTACAGTGTATCTTGGCCTTATCTTGTATTACAAATTGCGAGCTTTGTGTCTTCTACACTGATGATATGCTAGCCTGAGGGTTTAAGTGTACACGCGACTATGACAATTACCTGAATTTGACTCACGCAGACAGGCTCAGAAATATTTGAGATTTCCATGCTGATCTCCAGTCGGGTTTCTCACACTGAAAATCGTCCTATTCCAGTTTGTAATCAGTTTTTCAGTGCACATCTAATTATGGGAATTAACTGGTCAGGAAATGATCGCAATTATTCGCATTAATCGTACGGTGAGGAGTTTTAATATCTATTCCATCAGTCCTACACAACTCTGTCCACTATCCTCCTTTACTCCATCTCATCACCATGCCTGATACCTCCCATAAGAATGTCCCGCCCCCCTTTGTTTTCCCAGACAGCTGTTTCCATACCCTTTCAATGGCTTCCCTGACACCCAACCTAAATGTTCTCCTCTTTTCATTCAGAATGACTTTAATGTGATCTAAAGTGAGCCATGGTCTGCTGTTTGGGAAGCAGTGTACATATTTTAGAGGTGCAGTATTGTCCAAAAATATAATTAATGTATTCTGTTTCACAGACTGTGAGAGAACTAGCATCCTCTCCATGAGGTTTGCAGAGAGCACCCCAGTCTGTTGCCTCTTAACAGTCTTGCATCCCTCAAAACTCCTTCACCCTTGGTTTACAGTGAGGCCACATTGTACATATTCTCCATGATTTGAGAGCATCGCGTTGAGCGTTGGGGGTCGTGGGATTGAATAAAAAAAAAAAAAAAGTGTTGATCTTTATATAATATAATAAGATAAATGCATGGTTTACATCCCATCACAGATCATTCTGAAGTCTAACGAGGGGCTACACAATCCTTACTCAGCCGACAACTAATCAAGATTATTTTCAAAGCAGTGCCATGACAAGTTAAATCCTCGGTGATAAATCAGATTTGACATTAGTACGATAATCGCCTGGGCAAACTGAACTTCCTCAGCAGTGATTCACTTTATAAATCTGCCAGAATTTACTTTCAGTCATGCGGTTATCAGACAAACAGATCACTTATCCTCATTCCTATTTAGTACAAAAATACAGTCATCAAATGTGTATTTCTGTCATAGATCACATGAAAAACCCTGAAACAGTGAATACTAAATTGATTGGTCAGGAATTAGTCCTGGGGCTTGGTGAGGGCGTTTCAGTATGGAGTTTGCATGTTCTCTCTGTGCTTGCATGGGTTTCCTCCGGGTTCTCTGGTTTCCTCCCATTAGTCCAAAAACATGCACATTAGGCTAACTGGCAGTTCCAGACTGCCCATGGGTGTGGATGAGCATGGGAATGGTTGCATGCATGTGGGTCCTGTGGAAAGTCTGGTGAGCTGTTCTGGGTGTAACCTGCCTTCACCCATTGTTGGCTACGATAGGCTGCTGCCTGTTTTTACCTACTGTCTGTTTCACACAAACTCACTGATCTCAATTAAGTACCTCGTTTATGACTGATAATTAACACACACACACAAATTTTGCTGGACGAGATCTGATCAAAGAATGTCAGGCAAAATAAGATTGCAGAGCAGACGAGAATCTGGTTGTAATTCACCTGGGGTTTACACTGGGGCACAAAGTCCGCGATTCAAAAAAGCATGGAGCTTTATGATTCAAGACGCCACTTGGAGCACGATTGGGGAATATAAAGGAGGTAGGTTGCATCCAAGAGATGAAACCTATATCAAGACTCCCTACGAGGGTGACTCGAGGTCTGATACACTCTGTAGTGGTCTGTTACGCTTTGTAAAGGTCAGTTAAAGTCTGTTAAACTCCATTGCAGTCTACTGCACTTCCCAGGTTTGATCACAATTAGCACCAAATCATAATGCATTGTAATAATCGCAGCAAAATTGACAGTGAAAAATCAGTGTGATCATCATGAACCCATAAAGTTCCCTGAAGACGTGGAAATCACAGACAAAGTGCTCCAGTGTAAACCCAGGGTGATATTACTAAATACACACCTCTGATCAGTGTTACTGCATTTCCCAGTTACACACCATAGACTACACTACATCAGTATGGAGGAATCTTACACTACCTTCTCTTCCTACCAGGGTAAACCTGGGCATAGTGAAATAGAATTTGCTGGTTTTGTATGGTACGGGTTGTGCATGTTTGGGTCAGATAGAAAAATACTCAGCAGAGGGCATTCCAGGTAATTTTTTTTTATTCATAAGGTCTATGAATGCCACTAATGCAAATACTAGAATACATCCTGGATACTGCTTTATAGAAAAAATGCTCACTAGGGGCCATTTCAGATGTTTTATTTAAGACCCCCATGGGTTTTTTAAGCCGTAGTCATCTGTAGTGCCATTAAAATTTTTAAAAAAAAAAACTTATATATATATATATATATATTCAGCCCTGTAAAAATATCAAATGTCCAAATACCAAATTAGTCAATTATTAATGATTTATCACGGATATAAAGTGCCCAACAACATTCTCATGATTGTAACATTTCCTTGTAACTTTTATTCATTTACAAAATGAAAATGACACATTTCCTTCTTTTTTTTTAATCTTTGTGGAATTTTGTGGAATCATTGAAATGGATTAAAAAAAGATCATGAATGAATTATGAACAAATATAAGCTAAAATAATTGTAGTTTTGTCTAATTATATTATTCATAAAAGAAAAAATTATGGGTTATATGATGAATAAAAGAATGAGCATTGTGTCCATAATGATCCTCAGACTTTACACCGGAAGAAGGGAAAAATATACACACGGGCGGACTGTGGTTTCTGATTTCAATCGCTGATTAAACCGGTAATTGTAGGAAAATATCTAACATGATATGCATTTAATTACGATTTAAGAGTCAGGATATCAGATTAACTTTAATCCAATCGGTGCTTGAATAGGAAGAATATAAGGAACACCGGAAACACGGTAAGAGCGATAAGAGAGAACAACAGCGCTTCTTCTTCTTCTTATTATTATTATTATTATTATTATTCACGAAAACCGTACAAGAAACGGACTTGATTCATATTTTACGGACTTTAAATATTTCTTTCATATAAAAAAAGACTTCTACTCCCATAGACATACACAGTACCCCGGAAATAGGGTGTCTTTATGGTGCAGTTAGCACAAAAGAGAAGAAGTTGAATAAAAAAGACAGCGTATGAGAAGAATAAATGAATAACATTAAAAAAAAATAGGCAATTAAACACCTTAAAACAAAATAAATCATTAGATATATATTTGTTTTCGGTTTATTGCCCTGAGCTCGAACACCCACACCCATCTAATAGTGAACAAACTTTCAGTGCCTCCGGCTACAAAAACCTCCAGAACCCGCTACACGGTGTGGAACAAACCGGTTCTGAGTTTTAAACGGGTTTTAATTCAGTCCTTACCTCGGTGGGTTTCCTCGGAAGGTTTCCTCCGCCGACAGAACACCTCCCGACCAAACAATATCCTTTTATTAGGAGAAAGAATGTTCCAGAAAGCCTTCAGGATTCAGTTTTCACTGAGAACTAATCAGAACATTACCTCCTTCCTCCAACAGCAGAAAAGAAAACAAACCGCCGGCTGTACAGAACTTTATTAAAACTGCCCGAATGGTTCTTCAGAACTCCAGGAAACATGAGGCAGAACTTAATGCAGAGGACGTGAATCACACACCACCAATCTCTCACTCCCTGAACCCGCCCACACCGGAAATGCAACACCCCGGATATACCTACCACAAACACACACACATAAATATATATCACACCGCATGTTACAGCATCCGCAGTATGGGTAGTAACAAGTTCGCCTGTAAACCCATACAGGGGTGTGTGTGTGTTAGTAAGTTAGTTAGTTAGTTAGTCAGTTAATAAATCTTTTTTCCCTTCGATTAAACACGTTAATTGAAGTATTAGGGGACACCGGTGACAGTTTGCAACACATTTTGCATTTCTATGTTGGTCGCTTTAAGGCGTGTTCACACAGGAAGTGACGTATCTGCCCTGCCAAGAGGGCGTGTCCACTTATATGAGTTCATTCATCATTCATTCATTTCCTAATTAGGGTCGTGGGGAGGCTGGTGCCTATCTCAGCCGACTCTGGGTGAGGGCAGAGTGCACCACGGACGACTCGCCAGGCCATCACAGGGCAGAAACACGCTGACGGCTATGCAGCTACTCTTGATGAAAATCAGCAATGGTTCTTTTACATTCCCCACAGACAGTGAGAGACATGGCCGGCCTTTGATAACCCAGTTAGCTGCACTGGGGGGACAGCGGTGACATCCCGTCAGTAGTGGGGCTTGAACCCCCGACTTTGGGATCAGTAATCCAGCACCCCACCACCGGGCCTCCACTGCTTATATGAGTTCATTTCAACTCATATTATCATCATATAGCTTATTTTTAGTATTATTATTACCTCCGCCAAGGAGGTTATGTTTACACCGGCATTGTTTGTTTGTTTGTTTTTTGTTTGTCTGTCTGTTAGGAACATTACTCCAAACATTTTCAGGATGAGTCAGAAATGATACACGGAACAATTGATGGAACAAACTTTGGCGGTGATACCGATTATTGTCTGGATGCAGGGATTCTGTAAAGATTTTTCAATGCGGGTGACGTAGTCATCCGCTTCACTGTGTCCAGAACGTAACGAAGCGTAACTTCCAGGCTTGTCCAATCTCATTCCTTTACCTTTCTGTACAACTTTTAGGCCAATTATCACAAAAATAATCCCATTATTAATACTTCCTCATCCGAGCGCAAGGCCTCTTATCCAAGGCATGCCCTATACACAATTACAAATGGCTGCGCGTTTGTGTTGTAGGGCACAAATAATAAACAAATGTTGCACTTATAAAAATGCTGCATTTCTCAATACCATATGGGGTACTGAACGGCCTTGGCGGAGGTCTGCGCTCTCGGAGTGCTTTTGTAGTTATTATTATAATGGAAACGCAAGTCCAGAATGAAGACTTTTGTGCATCATAAACCAGGAAAAGTTAAACGTATATAAATATAAACTCACTAAATGCCGACTGTTTCAGAAACATGGACCTAAGGCTTCATGATTCAGGTAATTATTCTTATAAAATGTCAGTGTGCAGTCATAAAACACAGGATAATTAGATATGGCACTAATTAGCTCCTCCTTGTTGATATGGGCAGATTAATTAAGCTCATGTTCATCGTTTCCCCATGGAAAGGTTTTGGTGAACTCATTGTTTGGTGGCATCTGTTTATCAGTGGTATCACTGGTAATCACGAAAATTGTGTCGCATGAAAGTTCAGCTCAGTTGAAATCTACACCCACCCATTTCGCAACACTTCCTCTCGTCGTTTACTTTGCTGGTGATGACTGACTTTGCTTAGTCGCTTGTCACTCATCGCTTCCTGAGTGAATGCAGCTTTAGGCCTGCCAATTGTTTATATGTTAAACTTACATCAGTCTGGTTCTTTCCAATACTATTTAAAGACGAGTACTCATGGCACATTCACAATATTTATCTGACAGTTGCAACACATATGAGGAACAGTTGCAACATTGTTGAACATTTTGGAAATACAGCATATTTCACTCTACCTTTAGCTTTTATATTGTAAGAGTATTATTCTGATAATAATTATAAAACTAAATCAAAGTACAGGGTTATTTATTTATTCGTTTACTTATTTATTTATTTATCTCACCCTGCAATGGCCTGGCGAGCTGTCGAGGGTAAACTCCGCTTGTGCCCAGAGTCGGCTGAGATGGGCGCCCGCCTCCCCGAGACCCTAATTAGGATTACCGGTTCAGAAAATGAATGATGACAATTTATTTATCGCTCCATTTTCAATGTTTATTTGTTCATTATTGATCCGATAAAATCAGTTGTTTGGTTATGTGTAAAAACTTTCACTTACTTTGAGTAAATGTGCAGATATTACAAATTAAAATCAAACTGTTTATATTTCAGTGTGAAACCGGAGACAGTGAACTTTTATTAATTCTGCAAAAAATATTACAACTTTTCCACACCTGCTTTGTGTAAACTAGGATGCAATCCAAAAATCCTCAGGATCAGATTATTTTGAAATTTCCTGTTGATACGCAATATGAGTGTCATCACTCTAGTATGTATGATTGGATGGAGAAGACATGTTGCTGTCCCCGGTCTACCCTTCTAATGGCAATTATTTAGCCAGTATGAATGGCTGAATGAATCCTTGAAAGATGAAATCCCCAGGTGTGATTTTGCACAGGTTTTACACTGGATTCCTGATGCCCCAGTCTTGGCTTTTAGTGCTTACCACAACCATGCCACAAGCAATATGGCGGCTGGTAGTCAATGTTGCGTTAATATAAATATGTCTATAACCAAAAGAAATGTTTCAAAATGTTGCCATGAAACATAAATTGGTCATAATTTACACTACCACTGTCACAGCGGCCCAAGCTCACTCACTCACTCATTTTCCAAACTGCTTTATCGTATAAAGTATCTCAGCCAATTACAACACGGTTACATTACAACATATAATGGAAAGTCATAGCGCCACCTTCTGGCCAAAGGAAATAAAAACACAATCGAGAATCATGTGCAACACTGGGTATTATGTTCTGATTCAACCCAGAATTATCCAGTTAACCCATAGGTCCTCTGTGAAATTTTTTTTGTCATGGGGTATGTGCGTTGCAGGACGGCAATTTTTTATCCAATTTTAAAATGTCACCAGAATAAAGAAAACAATTCGTATTCATGATTACAGTTCCACCTCGAGCACAAATATGTTACACTTTCCAATGATAGTTAAAGTGCCACCTACTGCCAAAGTAAAATATGCAATTTATGTTTTGATGTTCTGCCTTCTGTGTCCTACTTTGACCTAATACACCAGAAAATTGATCTATACTCGATGGTGATCTGTGTTAAATTTTGTCACTTCACATTAAGCTGCATCTTTCTACCAGCACATCGAGGTTGGACCTACGAGGAAGTCCTTGTAAGCAACCCTGGGATGCCATATCATTTCAGCAATACTCCTCCTAGACAGCTCATCAGGTTTTGGGATGATCTAGTTGTAAGTTGAAGGTACTATATGTATTGACGATGTACAATAAATGTAGAAAGAGTGTACTTAATCAGCAACCATTTGCAACCTCTGCAAACCCCCATGTTCACTGACAACCTGGCAAAATGCTGCAAAACCTAGGACCAAAATTCAATGTGTGAAAGGGCCTCAAGCCACCACCAAGAGCCTTGTTCTGCTTCAGATGCAGTAAAGTGGTGAAGGCTTCAGATGCAAACACCCCCCCCATCATCCACTTGATAACTGACACAGATGACATGCTCATTAGTGGTTTGATTGGACCAAGATGTATTGTTAGTGTCATTATTGAGGGTAAGTTAACAATGTTTGCACATCATTTTATGACAAATATTTACCTTTACAGCCAATTCATCCACCTAACAACACTATCAAGGTTCAGGGGGGTGGATGCTCTACCAATATCATGGAAAGAGAAGATTACAAGTAAGTTGAATTTAATACCTGACGACATTGTGCTCTGTGATCTTGACTATGGCCGTACCACTGCTGTCAAGCACTTCATTTATCCTTCTGATCAAGCAGAGGGCAGGACCCATACACCCATCTGATTAAGAGACTGCACAACTTCACCTCCAAGAGCTGTAAGATGCCAACATTATCTCAAAGTCATTTCTTGTTGTTAGTAGTTGTTGTTAGGAAGAATAGTGGTTCCATCAGTCTATGTGTCAATTACATATTCTCCCCATACTCGTGTGGGTTTTCTCCAGGTACTCCGGTTTCCTCCAAGTTCATAGACATGCACACTAGGCTAGATGGTTGTTCCAGTTTGCCCCAAGGTGTGATAATAGTTACGTGTATTGACCCTGTGATGGACTGGTAAGCTGTTCAGTGTGTACCCAACCTTTGCCCAGTGAGGGCCGAGATCGGCTCCAGCCTTTCTGTGACTCTAATTTTAAGGATTAAGTGGTTCAGCCAATGAGTGAGTGAGTGAATGAGTAAGAATTATAATTATTTAGGTTATTTAGTTATTCATTCAAAAACATTCAGTGACTAAATGCAAGCAATGTTTTCTTTCCAGAGTCCTTGCATGAAGTTCATTAGGCATTAATTCTACATGAAAACACTTAAAATACCCTTCTAATAACATTTACATACTCTTTTCAGATAGAAACTAATAAACCATGCATAAACAATACAAACATTTCCATGACATATGAATATTTATTGAAAAGGAAGACTTCTCATTCCAAAACAGAGCTAACATAGACAGTCAAATTAACAAATCATGTGGGAAAACAACATGTGTTTCCTTTGCCCGTTAAAGATGACACTGTTGTGAGTGAACATCTCACTTGGGAAAGTGCACACACCAGTCTCAAACCCTTTACGTGGGTCAGTGTGTGTGAGCGTGCACTTAACAAGTGTAGTAAGGAGAAGACTGTTCAAGGCATTTTTATTTACATTAAATCATACAAATTTGCTGATCTGAAAACAATAGTCACAGAAACTATACTCTTCTACACCATCATGTAGATCTCTCTAACATCTATAACATCTATGCATACAATAAAAAGTAAACAGAACATTTTACACTTAATAGTATACAGAGCTACAAAAAAGAATATACATAATTCAGAAATAAACTGCTGCAATGATCCACCATTAACATAAGGTGCATCAAAATTCTGCTACCTGAACCAAAGAGAGGGGAGAGAAGGAGAGGTGAGTGTCTAAAATAAATGCATCATCTAGTGGTGAAAGTTTGTAACTGCAAAGAAGAGGACTGTGGGGGGGATTTATTGTTGTATAGAGTAAAGTTTCCCAAACCCCAGGTCCACAGACATTTTTTTTTACTTTCTTGCAGCCCCAAACATATTGGAACCAACCCATATACAACACTGAATACTTTTAAGTCCCTGAGCACCAGTTTGGAAAACGTTGCATATAGAGCCATGGTGTCAGACTCAAGTCCTGAAAGAATTCCACCGATTTTAACACACCTTGTTCAACTCATAAGATAATTATCATGGCCCTCAGAGTTGGAGGCGGTGTGTTAAAAGAGTATTAAACACAAACCTCTGATGCATTGGGGCCCTCAAGGACTGAACTCTGACAACCCTGTTCTATAATGTCCATAGAAAGCTGAAGCACTTTTAATTTTGCAGTGGATCAGCTCTACAGAGAATAATCTTTACTCACTGAAAGTATGGAACCATTTGTCCCGTGCTTTGAGGAAGTTACATCATCAACTTATCCTTGTCACAAGTAAATTTAAACCTGACTTGAAAAATGCACTAAGTTTCAGATAATCCATACTTAGACGGTCTTCTTCCACTCACCTCACACAATCAACATCATGCTATTGATCATGTGTGAGATGCAGTGCAGAAGCTATCAATCTGGTAAACACCTTAGGTTGTTATTTCTCATACAGTAACCCTATTTAATTTCTAGTTTTAATGAAGTTGTTGAAAAGGGTTGTACTACGGTGAACAGATCTAGTATGTCCAGATTGAGATAGACAGTGGCTTAGTATTTAAGAGAACCGGAATGGGCTTTCACGGACTAAGACTGAAACTTAGAACACTTTGGGGGGAGAAAGAGAGACAGAAAGGTTATTCAGAAACATAAAGAGAGAAAGTACAGGAGACAGAAGAGTCTAGCTTCTTGTTTATGCTTGTTTTGTTTGCACATGCAGTACCCTGCTTTAGCTCATTCACCTGTCATCAGAGGACAGGAAGTGATGTCACAAAAAGGTATGGGATGCAAATACTGGGCTATCAAGGAAAAGGGCATTTATTTCATTATGGATTTATAATAATAATAATTATGATCATAATTATTATTATTATTAATATTAGTAGTTTGATGATATTAATAAGTCCTGGGATGACAACTGACACTGAAAACTGCACCACCAACAGTTATATTAGAAAGTCAACAAGAGGAAAACAAAAACTCATACCAATATTTGCAGTACTGATATTTTCATAACATTTTTTGTATCCCCATATATCATTTTGAAATTTTTTTTCTTTTAAATCAGTGCATTTTCACGCATGTAAGAAACCCAGGCAGGCTTTTAGAGTACATACAGTTATATGAGTGTGATGACAGTGAGAGAGGAGTGGTGAAACATATAGATTAAGAAGAGGGAAGAAGAGAAAAGAGAGGCAGAAACTGAGACATCTTGAAAAAGACTATATTTACATCACACTGAGCCAGTCTTCTCTCCCCTTTCCCCCATATATATATGTGTATATATATATATATATATATATATATATATATATATATATATATATATATATATATATATATA
>JAOUQZ010000022.1:8829558-8859010 GCA_028564935.1 Neosilurus hyrtlii
ATGGAAACCAGACTCTGTGTGTGTGTGTGTGTGTGTGTGTGTGTGTGTGTGTGTGTGTGTGTGTGTGTGTGTGTGTGAAACTGAATGACTAAATGTATATGCAGGTATCCATTGAGTTATATTGTTGTTATATTGCCTTTGTTAAATAGAAACAGGGAGGAAGTGATTATATACATACATACATATACAGTATATATATGTGTGTAAATAATATGTTTGCGTGTGTGTGTGTGTGTGTGTGTGTGTGTGTGTCCAGTGGATAACCGATGTCAATGCAAAACTCCCTGGTTTCTGCTTTACAGTTCTACGTTTTTGTTTACTCTTTTACTTGTCCTTTATGAATTTCATCTGGCCTAAAGGAACTGAAGCAAGGGAAGAAATAAAAGATGGAGTGATGGGGGGACACTTAGATGAAGTATTCTTTCTTGTCCTCAATGCCAGAGTGGCCACCTTCTGCATTGATGATGGCTGTGTCGGCATCCTGGGCATCATCTGAGCCCTTTGCTTCGTGGGTCAGATATGTACCTGACAGAGAGAGTTGAGATTTGTGTTAGAAGGACATAGATACAACAGATAGCATGTTACAGAATCAACTACTCCATTTTTTATTCCTAACGTGCTGATTTTTAAAAAAGTAGAGTACTAGAGTATCACATAAACAGGGCAAACTAAAAAGTTCTGTTATACCCGAATGACTGGGGGTGATCACACTTGAGCTGCGATAGAAAAAAGACTGAAGCGAATGGCAATTCGTGGCTGTCACTTTTCATTCCCAAAATGTTCTCAAATTTGTCAAATTTGACATTCGCTGCACTGCATTTTGGTCGCCTGGTTCAAGAATTCATCGCAAAAAATTTCAAGCATGTTTGAAATTACACAAATGCAACAAAACAAGGCTTTGATGCGGAGTGCTCTCAAACTCTTCTCAAGCAGTCTGCACATGTCGGGAGAAGGTCGCAAAGCTGTTGTTTTGCTTGCAAATTATTAGTTTTTCATTCTCAAGGAAAAACAACAACCTCCATGTTGACAGTTTGAGAAAAGTTTGAGACTTGCTGACATCCATCATATTTTGTGTATTGTGTCATCATATATATTTCGCATTTTTTTCTCACGCTAATAAGGTGCAAATAAAAAGTGAATTGATTAATAACAAAAGACTGATTTAAAAAAGGAGACTCACTATTTTCGGCAAACATTTGCAAACTAATCACAAATTACTCGAAAGCCAAACGCAAAAAATATTGCGTGATATACGTATTTAAGCCACAAAATATTTGCTTGCATTTGGTGTCATAAAATATCTTTTACAAAATTGGCAAAAAAATTAAAATAAATAAAATTTAAAAATTAAATAACAAATGTAAAAAATCTATTTGCGTCAGTAGCTTTTCTATCGCACCTCTAGTGTGATCACCCCCTTACTACCAAGTTCTCATTTCTATATTAATATCCATGAATCATGAAATACCATACTGATGCATCTTAATTATCACTTATATGTAATAATTATGGCTGATTGAAAAATGCTAGGAGGTCAACAGTTTATTATTTTTTTGCGTATTATTTTAATCCTGTGCTGTAGTGTTATGCAACCACTCCTAGAGTAACCAGCTGTCACGTCAACCTCTCTGTTCTCACACTGCACCGCTCATTCCGTGGTGAGCCTCGTTTCACAGCACGGACGGATCTTCAGCTCCCAGCATGCGTGACGATCGCTGCATGACTTGATAAGAGACTGTACTTAAGGACTCAGTATAAATCACCTCTTTATGAGGTATTGGCATTGTTTTGTTGGTGGTGTTTTTTGGTGTGTAACGTGCCTTCTGTTCATTTCACCAGTTTCTCTGCCAGTTTATTCCAGCTGGTTATGAGCGCTGTTATCATAACTACATAGCTGTCATATCCAGATAGTTCTGTCATACCCATCTCCCTGTTACTGTACCATGCTGTTCATTCCACAGTGTAATTTGTCTTGCAACAAAGACAGAGCCACAGCTTACTGCATGTGCAGCAGTTGTCACATCGGAACCGTGTCTCAAATCAACTTGATCAAACTCAGTGCTTAATACAGTAATAGGACTTAGTTTGAATCACCTATTTGAAAATTTCATTCCACTGATTATAAGACTGAAATCATCAAATCCTAGAACAATGTATAAGAGAGTTTGGCTAATGATTATAGAGCTGTAGAAACCAAGTGGAAACCAGATATTAATGAGGGTGACTTGGTAAAAAAGGTAAATGTAAAGCTGGTAATTGGTCATTAAAGGATAACTGAAAACAAGCAATGCGTGAAAAACTATGGTGGGAAAAAGCCTGGGCAATAAAAAAGGGCTACTGGAAGAAGGTGCAGTAACAACCTGCCAATGAGGAAGCACAGAAAAAAGATCTCTCACCCAGAGTCAACCTTCACCTCTCCCTTAACACACATAATCACGCTGGGTGGTTTTGGTAGCCAAACACGACAGAAGCTCAGAGTTCGTGTATGCGCTGTCGAGATGCAAACTCTTATGTAAATAAATATATTATGTAAATAAATGATTATGGCTCTGAAATTTTGTTCGTGGATCGATTTATTCGAAAACCAAGGTTCCACTGTATTTTTAAACTCATTATACCACAAGCAGCCCGATTAAAAAGCTGAAAGAATGACTAAGTTCATGAGGTTCACGTTGTTACGGTTATGTTGACACCTAACATTTGTGTTGGGTTATGTTATGGGTATATAAACAGAGAATGTCAACAGACTGGTAGTTCTGAATATGGATGAGAAGTTTATTTGGAATAAGAAATCGAACTGAATTCATATCACTGGCAAAAATTTTTGTAAATAATTCCTGTTTTTCTTTACACATTTTTCCATCAGATTACAATGCAGAGAACAATAGATGATGGGCCTCATTCATGAATACTAGGGGTTTTTTTTCTCCATAAATTTGTCCTAAGAAAATTTGTAAGAAGAGTTTATGTAGGATATATGACGTGTCCTCGAATTTGTTTGCAGCTGTGTTCTTAAAATGGCTGTCTTCATAAATTGCACTCGCATGCCATAGGCATATTAGCATAGGTGAACACCCCCTGAATCCCCATAAAAGGGCATGGGGCATGTGCACACATATATTCATAATCAAACTCTTTTGGAACAGAAGAGGAAAAATAATTTTATTTACTCTGAAGTGAAAATTCTGCTGCAGGATGTCAATTCCAGATATTATATTCAGTTGCATGAATAAGGGAGAAACAAAAAAAGTGTTTTTTCCCAAAATCAGAAAAAAAATTTTTATTACTGTATTAAATTGATGTACTGTATTTAAATGCTTGTCCTCGATCTCTGAATGCAGCACATCATTGTGAGAATGAAAGCCTGGGAAATTGGAGACCACACTTGACAAACAGTTTTGCGAGTCGCAGGTGATTTGGATATCAACTGAGTCTTATTCCTTAGAGTAGAGATGGAGACAGGGCATACATTCAGCTGCGCCTATAATATTGGTTAGTGCAGCAACAAAACAAAAGTTCGTCAAGCTGTTTATGTTCAGTATATGGAAATTTAATATACTGTCTGGTCAGTAGACTTGTACTCTCGCTATAACAGCAGTAGACTGATGCCTGTGATATACCCACCTGGTCTCTAATCACCCTCTGATATGTCCCTATGCCTAAAAATGCAGGGCAGACAATAAAGAAAAAAAATCTGAACATCTGTCGATACCTGGTTGGAGTGTCGGGTATGGGCCCACAGTGCTGGCTTGAGTTGTTGCATAGATCCATGAGAATATCTCTTTGTAGCCGAAAAAGGCTTAGAAGTCTCCAATAATAAATCTGCACAGGCTTCACTCTTTACTTCTCTCTAAAGTGCTTGAGCTGTGATTTATTCTAGTAACAGTATATACGCAACTGTTCCGGTCTTGAAATAATTCTTCTATGATTGCTCTGTAAACAGTGTTAGTATTAAATAGGCCATGACATCCAATGAGCAGATTTGATACATCATATGATATTTATTTGCATGATGCTTTGAAAACTAAAAATGATTAATGAATATAGATATATATTTCTGTCTCTGGCATCATATTATAATTCAAAATAATTGAAGAAATTTAAAAAGGAAATTTAAAAAAGAATAGTAGTAATGTGGCCACATCACTTCGGCACCGATGTGAGTGTAAGAGTGCTCTTTCATATTCATAGATTTTATTTGTAGCTAAGAACAAATCCCAGATAAGAAAATATTGGCGAATGCCAGAACAGTGCATAAGTGAGATTTATTTGTAGGAACTGATCATGAACGAGGCCCAATGTTCGTTAAAGATGAATCTTTTTTAATGTCACACAGTATTGGACTATATCGTTTCTGTGACTGTGATCCAGGTGAAAAGCTCCAGCGCCATCACACTTTAACCCACCTCACTTAACATGTGTTTTATCTAATGTACTGTTTTAAGTTTTGCTTGCATTTTGTCCATTGCCAATTTTCCTAAATGCTTCTCAATACAGCTGACAAGAGTCATGCACATACAGTAAAAGTTCAATTATGCAACATTTCAGTTTTATCAGCTCTGACAAAGGAGACGTTTTGATAATTTTGACAATGAAAGTCATGAATACCGTGAGTGTAGTCCAGTCTCTATGTCCCACCATCCACCCAGCTCACCTGCATCGTGCTACACTTCCCAGCAACCCTTGCACCAATTCACTTGAATTTTGACTCCCATATATTCACCTACTTACCAGATTAAGATTTAGATAAAAATCATGTTTGCCCTCTGTATTGTGCATTTTTTTTATTTTGAATGTCTAGATTTTTCATTTTATATGTAGATCCAGCTACTGTGCCTGGACTCTGTCTTAGACTTAGTTACTGCTGTTTCTCTGTATGACCTTAGCTTTGCTACTCAACCCTGACTTTGACATTGTCCATGCTACTCCTCTTACCTGTGTTCTAGACCTCAGCTTGTTACACTGACCTTGAAATTGTTTGCCCTGTACTGCTCTGTTCATGTATTCTGACTTGATTGCCTATTTTTGGATTCTTTGTGCGGATTTGCCTCTGATATCTCTGTTTATCCATGAACTTGAACTCTGTCTGCCTGCCTAGTAACTGGAATGGTTTGCATTAACATTTCAATAAACTATTTTGTCCACAGCCTTTTGCTCTCCATGTGTTTTTGACACTCTGTGCCTGTGTATGGTTGTGCAGCGTTATAATGCGTTATACTGTTGTGCTTATATAATGTGTTTTTCTTTTTCCTTACCTTTGTGTCTGATAAGGTATCTGCCAAGGACAATGAGGAGGCAGAGCATGATGAATACAATAACAGCCACCACTCCTCCGATCACAGCATGGTCAACACCTGATGACCTTGACATTGCTGTGGGGTCTGAAAGAGAACAAAATAAAAAATATCATTTATCATCTGATATTCAGATCGGATATTCTAATGAATGTTTTAGAGCCAGGTGAAGACAAATACATATCCAGATATTTATCAAATGTTTTTAAACAGTATTATTATTACTTCCTTAAAAAACATTTCTAATTTCTGATTGGTGAAGACCGCAATTTTTGGCAGTTGCAATTTTTGGTGTTGCACCATTGCCATGAGATATTGGGATGGGATGAATTATTATTGCAACACTGGCATGCCCAACATATTAATATGACTGACTATTTAAAAAAAATATTATAAATGAATAATAAAATAATTATAGAATTTAGCTTTTGAATGGTAGAATAATTCCCTACAACATACTTCACCTCATTCGATAATTGCTTATTTTTTCTATAAACATATAATTAATATATTTCATGAAATTATATGAACTCTGATGATATATAATAATAAATCACTAATGTAACATGAAGCTGTAATAAAAGTGTATTATTATTACTTTGATTATATGTTCTCTATAATGTTTATTATGGCTGATCAAACTATATTTAACTAATACACTATAATTAACTGTAATATTTTTTAATATCCAGTTGCTTTTTTGCCATTTGGACTACTTGCATTGTTTGTAATTTGCCTGGTGTTATGAAGAGAGGAACTTTATATGTCATATTAGCAGCTTTGCCCTTTGCAAGCATTACTGAAAGTAAACTATGTTCCTTATTTGTTATTTGCTCTTTGGATTTGTCTGGAGTTTGTAGATTCGCATTTATTGTGTATGTGATTTTACAAAAGAAGACATTGTCAATGGCAACAATACAGAATAAAAAGCTACAAGATGCGAAATCATGTGGAAAAATAGGTCATGTAGGATGACAATGATGACATCCCACGGCAATTGCAATTTAAAAAAAATTAAAATTGAACAAGCAAGCATTCTACCCTCAGTGCCTACAGATTAAAGTGATACTAATAAACAAATAAAAAATTCTAATTACATACTATTTTGTAGTCATTAACATAATTTTATTAAAAACAAACAAAAAAAACCCAAAACAAAACAAAAAGATAGATAAAAATATAGATGCTATTGATTAGAATTTCTTGCAGGTGGAACCTGTCTTAAACCTGACATCTACGGTCTGGTGTTTTTTTGCTACTGTAATGCATGGAATTACAGTGACCAGCAAAAGTACTCACTGCCTTGGTATTTTTCCAATTTGTTTCCTCACAAAATGGAATTAAAATAGATTTTGAGGGGGTTTTAGTAGTCGATTTACACAACATGCCAACAACCTTGAAAATGCTAAGTGTATGTTATAGTGAAACAAACAAGAAAAAAACCTGAGTGTGCATAACTATTCACCCCCCAATATCAGTACATTGTAGTGTCACCAATTACAGTTGCAAATCTCTCAGAGTATGTCTCTACGAGCTTGGCACATCTAGCTACTGGGATGTTTGCCCATTCTTCAAAACAAACCTATTCTAGCTCCTTCGAGAATCTGATTTGTACTTCTCCACAGCTTTGTCCCCGACCTGTTTATAGAGCTCCATGCCTGGTGATGCCTTTTGATCAGTAGTGTTGCAGACTCTGGGGCCTTATAGAACAGGCATATAATGAGATCACTCATTATATCTTATTTAACTTATTATGTAACTTATGAAGCTAATTGGTAACACTAGATCTTATTTAGGGGCATATTTAGGAAAGGGAGTAAAAACAAATGCGTACACCACTTTGATTTTTATTTGGAGGTATATTATGGCACGAAGAAAGTAGATTTCTTAGGACCTTGAAAAGAAGAGTTGTTACTACTAGTCCGATTTTCTTGGGTTTACAAACCATCTCTAAAAAGTTTGGACTCCACCAACCCACAGTCAGACAGACTATGTACAAAAAGAAGAAATTCAAAACTAGTGTCACCCTCTTCAAAAGATCACTCCCAGTGCAATGTGCGTAGTAATCAACAAAGTCAAAAAGGAACCCAGGGTAATTTCTAAGCAACTAAATGCCTCTCTCACATTGGCTAATGTTCATGTTCATGCATTCAGAAGAATCCGCCATCAGGAGAAGACTGAACAATAGTGGTGTGCATGGCAGGGTTACAAGGAGAATTGTGGCTGACAGTGTTGCAAAAAGCAAGTGATCACAAGAAAAGAACGCAATTAATGAAAAAAGTATAAAATCAGAAGATTCTCAACTGACAGAATGGTGATTCAGTAAACAAACAACGCTTTTCTTTAATAGTTACTGAGCTAGTTTAAATGATTCTTTAATACTATAATAAGATTAAAATATAATATTATATAAGATTTTTGACATATGGGGGATTGCTGGGCTTGGTAGTGGTCTGCACCACTTTTTATTTTTTACAATTTTGTACAATAAATTTTACACATCTCTCAATACAATGAAAATTTTTTCAAAACACTAAAACCATTTACATTTTTTGAGTTGTTATGACAGACAAATGAATCTGTTCCGTTTGCATAAGACACATTACTCAGATTTTAGCAAAATATTTATTCTGTTTTGCCGCCTTGTTATTCTCTTCACAAAATTGCATTTGGAATGGAATGGAATTTGTATTCATTTAGGCAAAACAGAAATGAAGATGTGTAGATTTTTACACTGTTACTGCTATAGAGGCAAATGTTGGTCTATCAGAGAGTGAGAAAGTGAGCCAAACATAAAAAACAACAACAACATCAAAAAAAGTGCACTGGAAGGCTAATAAACACACACATTGATGGATGGTGACATCTGACTTTCAATCGCTGATTAACTTGGTAATATATTAATCAATAAATAATTTATTATATAGTTTTTAAAATCATATTTGATCGGAGTTTGTACAAGAAGAATAATATTTTGACCACCGGAATTAGGGTAAACCACTGTAATATTGGTTCCAGTTTTTCATAAACCTATAATGTAACTTTCATAACTAGCATTTTGTATGGAATTCACACTTACACCAATCAACTAATAATAACTCTGTGATAACTATAACAATCACTGCATTGCTAAAAGAACACACTTAACTAATTACTTTAACATTTAATTTTCCGAACCCCTTTATCCTGATTAGGGTCGCATGGAGGCTGGAGTCTATCCCACCCAAGGTGGGGGGGTATATAGAAGGTGGGGTATATACCCCGTGAACAGCTTTGACATATTGCTTTGGAATACTAATTAATAACAGTGACACCTTTCCGTAACAACCTATTATTTACTGGACAATATAAACGAAGTTTACTAAGATTTAATTATGCAAAACAGCGCAACACTGAAGAACAACAGAGGTTTCACTGGTAGGGTTAGGTATTCGGAGAACTGTCAAAGAAGCAGTTCCGATACCATTAAAATCTACACACCACTGGCCACGTCTGTTCCTACTGAGCAGAGGGAGAAGACTTGCTTTCTCATGCGCTTTCATTCTCTTCCCAAAAATGCGTGCAGCTGTCAGTATTCAGCAGAATCCAAAGAGCATTATTTAAAACAGCAAACCAGTGAAATGAACCTTACACAAAGAGATGACGCGTTCACATTACGACAGTCAGCTATTTGACATATTCATTCCTCTCCTTCCCAAATACAAAAAAAGGCAAAAAACCTTGATTAAATAAATATTTATAAAAACACACTTTTCATGCCATATACAGATTTGTCCACACTTCCCATCATGCACCTTTCAGATCTCAATGACTTGACTAAAATCACAGGGCACAGTATACACCTGTCTTGACTCACTTGCAATCATTATATAAGGGCTCAGTTGGACTAGATCATTGTGCCTTGCTACAGCACATACCAAACCTTTGTTTTTTTTTGTGATTGTTACAAATCTTTACTTTTGCTTGCTTCCCTGTTTTGCTCTGTGTTTTACCTCTCTGTGATACTCCACCTACCTGATCAAATGAACTCTGCCTGATTGTTAACTACGAATTTGGATTGTGTTTCTGGACTGTCTGCTAAAGTGAGGGCTCTTTGGATCAGACATGTTTGTCCAGGAAATCTCACTGATACGTGATCTCTGAACTGAGAGTCAACACATTGAACTTTTTATTTTTTTTATTTTTTTTAAGAGAACTAAAATTGGTGAACAATGGTTGCATTTTCCTGCTGAAGAAGGATTAGGCATTAGGAAACACAGTTTCCATAAAGGGGTACTGCCATTAAGGGTCTGCAAGTGTGGCACAGTGGCAAAGTGGTTAGCACGGCTGCCTCACGGCAAGAAAGTCCTGGGTTCGAGTCCTGTGTTCAGGCGTTTCTGTGTGGAGTTTGCATGTTTTCTCTGTGCTTACATGAATTTCCTCTAGTTTCCTCCCACAGTCCAGAGACATGCACATTTTGCTAATTGTCTGACTCAAACTGCCCTTAAGTGTGAGTGTAAAGGGTTGTGTGTGTGTTGCCCTGTGATCGTCTGGCAAGCTGTTCATGGTGTACGCTGCCTTCGCTGAATGTCGGCTGAGAGAGGCTCCAGCCTCCCAATGAACCTAATAGTAGGAATAAACGGGTTGGCAAATGGGTGAGTGAGGTGGTAAGTGTTAAAGTAACATACACATGAATGTCAGGACCCATGGTTTACCAGCCAGCATCTTGGCGACATCTTGGTAGGTACTACTTTTGGTAGATTTTGGAGATGCTCCGATCCTGCTATCTATCCATTACAGTTTGCCCCTTATCACTCAGATCCTTACAGTCAACCCCCCCCCCCCCCCCCCCCCCCCCCCCCCCCTTCGTCAACACATCAACTTCAAGAGCTGACTGCTCATATGCTGCCTGATATGTCCACCCCTTCACAGATGCCATTAATATGAATAATAAGGACAATATCATTGACTTGAACTCTCAGTGGTGGTAATGTTATGGCTGATCAGTCTAGAAGGTTTGTTGAAATGCTTCAAGTTGGTGGGTTCTTTTAGTTTTTTTGTAGACTGAATGTCAAAGTAGTCTTAATTTGTATTAGATATAACATATATATATATAAACATGCTACAGTTACTTCACTGGTGGATGTTACACTAAAAGTGAACTGATGTGCTCCAGGACGTGCTTGTAAAGGTGGACAAGGAATTGAAATAGTTGTGAAAACAACAGTAAAAAACCTGTAAACTTGAGTGAATTTCACATTCCTGTACACATTTACTGTCATTTTTAAACAGAGCTTTTATAATAAAAATCACAGTTAAAATTTGAAAGGATAGAAGAAACATGAAACTTAAACAAACAGGGGAAAAAACAAAATGAAGATAAAGGAGTAGAAAAATCATATGAGGAATAAACACACACATACACAAATGACTGAAGACAATACCTTCAGCATCTTCTCAAACAGATGAATGGATGGATTAACATATCAGTGCCACATCATTGAGGGACCAGAAGAAGTGAAAAGAGAGAAAAAGGACAAGATTATAAAAAGATGGCTGTTAATGAGCTGAGTGTGTGTGTGTGTGTGTGTGTGTGTGGGTGTGCATGATCTGTGTATTCTTGCAGGTCTAACTTGGTGGTGTTTTTTCTCGGGTAAAAACAAACTTGTACTTGTGCTTATGTGGGTGAAGCAGTGAGAGCAGTAGAGCATATTTCACCTCATTTCATTTCATTTTCCAAACTGCTTTATGTTATATTTGTGACGAAATATGCCACCAATTTCATGTCTGAGAATTTTGCACTTGGAGGTGCAGTGCAGCGATGACAGTCTCATGATGTCAACCTTACAGCAAGAAGGTCCTGGGTTCAGTTCCCAGGCTCAGCCATTTCAGTGTGGAGTTTCTCCCTGTGCTTGCTTAGGTTTCCTTAGGATAGTCTGGTTTCCTCCCACAGTCCAAAGACATGCATGTTAGTCTAAATGACTGTTCCAGATTTCCCCAAGGTGTGGATATAAGTATGTAAGGTTGTGTGTGTTTGCCCTGCAATGGTCTGTCGAGCTGTTCAGGCCAGTGTTGGCTGAGATAGGCTTGTCTTCACCCAGTGTTAGCTGAGATAGGCTTGCCTTCACTCAGTGTTGGCTGAGATATGCTCCAGCCTCCCTGCAGCACTAATAGGATTAAGCGGTTCAGCAAATGAATGAGATGAATGAGAGTGTATGTCCTGTGTAAAACGACTAAACAGCCAATCATGATTACTTGAGGGTGGGATGTTCCAGTGTTCTATGAAAAGCTTGAAGCTAGGTTTGAGAATCATACAAAGGAATGTCTTCATGTATTATCCAAAAATGTTTACTACTTCAAAAATTTAAGTCACTTAAACTGATCACCAGCCAATCATGGGCATCTGTGAGTGCATGCACACAAGGGGCACATTACAACAATAATGGGGTGATTTTTTCTGTATTTGTTTCATATATATAGATCTTTAACGTGATGGTAACAAAGTAACCTGAAGTAAAGTGCCTTTTCAGTCGTCAGGAGGTCCATGTATTGTGTGAAATGCACACTTTAATAATAATAACTGCAGGTTATTCGTTTACATGTACCAATTTTGTTGAATTTTACCTAAAAACTTGTAAAAAGGGCTTATTAAATAAAGCGTTTAACTGACTACAACCTTCATTACAAGGTAAAAGGATTTACAAAGAAGGATTAGCAGCAAAATAATGAGATATAGTGAACAAGTCTTGCTGCGTTGGTGCCAACACTCTGTTATGTCAAGTATATACTGCATTGTTGTGTTAGTTGTACTGGTTGTACTGTTGTAGTTGGCTTTGTATTCAGTGATGAAGCACTAAATATAGTATCGTTACCTTGCTGTAGAGCAGGTGCTAATACGCAGGACAATTAACCTGGAACTTAAACTAATCTCTGCTTTTCTCTAACACAGCACCCACACAAGCACACAAACATGCACAGCGACTCGATGCTACTGAGAAACAACAATGAGTCTCTTGTTCTTGTTTTTTGTTCAAATTCTTATAATGCAAGCCTATTAACACTAATGTCATTTATTCATTCATTTTCTAAGCTGCTTAATCCTGATTAGGGTCTTTGGAAGGCGCCAGCTTGCCAGGCCATTGCAGGGCCAACACACATGCAACCATTCACACTCACCCTCACACCTAGGGGTGATCTGGAACCGGAAATCAGCTTACTGTGCATGTATTTGGACTGTTGGAGGAAACTGGAGTACATGGAGAAAACACACGCAAACACGAGGATGCAAACTCTACAAAGAAACGCCCCAAGCCCGGGAATTAAACCCAGACCTGAGGCAAACATGCTTACAACTGCGCTACTGTGCCGCCAGTAACACTGCAGTACGTGTAGAATTATTAGGTACCCCCATGTCTTGGGGTTTTTACCTTGCTGCAACCACTTATTTAAACCTGTCAAGTAGTCTAACTCGTTCACAGATGTAACCTGGATGTAATTAAACATTTTTGAGTGCAAGAACTCTTTGTTAGACAACTAGCAGCTGAAATAACTGAAGCTGCCACCATTGCCTGTGCAGAATTATTAGGCACCGTTCACTGAACACAACAGCTGGGTCAGAAAAAAGACTTTACTTCTGCTGAAAAGGACAAAATAGTGAAACTGGCGGCTGAGGTACTGAGAATTAGAGAAACTGCAAAAGATTTAAACAGAAACTGGAGGACTGTAAGTTTGGGGTGGATGAAGAGAGTAGAGAAGAAAAGACAGAAACTGAGTGAGAAGGATCTAAGCAGAATAAAGAGAGAAATCAAGAGAAAGCCTCTACAAACAAGCTCAGCCATTTTCTCCAACTGTGGCTTGCCAGATGTGCCTCGTAGTACTAGATGTAATATACTTCGTGAAGTAAAAACCCCCACACACACGACCCCCTCTGAAAAAGGAACACAGATAAAAACGTCTGCGATGGACAAGATGAGATGGACCTCAGATGGTTCAGATGGATGGGCTCAAGGCTGGAAAGCTCATGGACAGGAAGCCCCAAGCAGGTTTGGAATGTGGCAAGGTGGCGGAGGAATCATCCGCAGAATAGAGCAGGGTGTGAAAATCAACTCGGAGAATGACTGCAAGTTTTTTGAGAGCACCCTGTTTAAACAGTGATACAAGCGGAAACCTACAGCTTTCAAGAAAACAATTATTTTCTTGCAGGTCAATGCTCCTTCACATGCCTCTCACTACACAACTACATGGCTAGCACAAAGAGGTATTAAAGATGACGTATTGGCCACCAAACTCCCCAGATTTAAACCTAATCGAAAATTTCTGGGGTTTACTCAAATGTGTAGTATATGCTGAAGGAAAGCAGTACACCAGTTTGGAGGCTCTCTGGGATGCAATCTTCTCAGCAGCAAAAGCAGTTGACCCTCAGCAGGTGAAAAGTTTATGTGATTCAGCAGACAAAACACTGATGGTTGAAAAGAAAGGAGCATATGTGAACAAGTGAAGTGAATAAGACTGAACTTTAAGATGTTTTTGTTTTTGTATTCTAGTTAATAAGGCAATTTTATGTCATTATCTTGTTTTGATTTGGTTTTGAATAAAATTTTGTTGAAATAGCTATGCTGCCATCTTAGTACCTAATAATTCTATCCACGCAATGGTGGCAACTTTTAGTTATTACACCTGCTAGTTGTTTATCAAAGAGGTCTTGCTGCCAAAAAAGTTAAATCACATCCATGAAAAAGTTACATTTCCTAACAGGTTTAAGTGAGTGATTACAGCAAGGTAAAACTCAAAGACATGGGGGTACATAAAAACTCTGCATGTACTGTAATATAATATATTAATTTTATACTATCTCAGCTATAACACTGGGCAGTGGTGGCTTAGTGGTTAAGGTGATGGGTTACTGATCTAAAAGGCAGCGGTTCAATTCCAACTATCACTACTGTTGGGCCCTTGAGCAAGGCCCTTAACTCTCAATTGCTCAGTTGTATAAAAAAATGATCATTGTCAGTCGCTCTGGATGCTGGGTGCCAAATGCTGTAAATGTAATGCACACAATGTGTGTGTGTGTGTGTGTGTGTGTGTGCATGCAATGAATTACCTGTAATGTACACACCATTCAGCCAGGACACCATGGATGGTGTGATAAAGGGAGGGGAAAGTGAAGGTGAAGAGGAGGTTGAAGGAGTAGGTAAAATGGGCAGGGAAGGAAGGTGGTCAGGAAAGACAGCGTCAGAGATGGTAGTGGTGTGAACAATTGAAACAGAGGTATAAGGAGAAAGAGAAGAAGAGGGAGATGTGGAAAGAGAGGAAGTGGTAGAAGTAATCTGAAAGGATGAAGAAAAGGGGGAAGGGGAGAGAATCGAAGAGGTAGACAGTGGAGGAGGTGAAAAAGAAATGGTGGATAAAGGGAGTAGTGAGGATGAGGGTGGAAGGAAGCGAGAATGTAAAGTGGAAGACTCATCAAAGGCTTGTGTAGTGGACAGAGGCGTAGAGGAAGAAGGAGAAAGAGTGGGAAGAAGGGATGAAAAAAGAGAATGAGAGGGTGGGGTGGGTGTAAAGAAATTGGGGAACCTAAGGTTGGAATCCTCCAGGTCTTAGGATATGTACAGATCATAAATTAAGAGGTGTGGAATAGGGGGTAAATTCAAAGGAAATTAAAAAACAAACCAGTCAAAGAAATAATAAGAAGAAGTAAACAGGGGCCATGCCAAAAGAGAAAAAGGGAACAAAAAGGGAACATAAATTCAGATAAAGGATGAAAGTAAAAGTTGAAAACAGAAATAAAAAAATATTGTGTTGTCGGTGCCTTTTTCACATATTTATTCATTACCTTGTACCAGCAGGGTGTAGGATCCCTCATTCCACCCAATTCCATTGTCTGCTTGACATAAGTACACTCCATTATCAGATTTGTTGAGGGACTCGAACCGGAGGTACGCACCATCGGGCCTCACCTGTGGAGGAAACTCTGCATCTTTCTTTTTCCACATGAATGACAAGGGCCTGAAAGTATGGAAGAAAATATGAATCAGTGTAATCGTGTAATTAAAAAAAACACGTTATATATGGTAACAAAAAAGTATTAAAAAAAGACATTGACTTGTGAACGAGATTAGATAATTCTTAATATCTGATCAGATACCTGCTCACCAGGAACCTTTTTTATTACCTAAGGCACAAATTATTAATGGTACAACAGTACTCCTTCATGGTCTCACGAATTCCACTAATTAAAGTGTTAACAAAGTGTTCATTTAACTAATTAAATACACTTCAGTGAACCGAAATATCTATACCTTAAAGCCACAAGACTTTTTTAAGAAAGTGCTAATACTGCTACTATTATATAATGTTAGTATGTTATGATAATCCTATACATACACTCAAAGAGAAATAACGGAAATGAGCACAGCTAAAATACTGCACGCATACATAGCACTCCGAGTGTATCAAGAGACTAAGAGAGATATATTACATCTTCCTGGCTGATGATTATGGAACAGAAGAGAAACAGTACAGAATTGCACACTAGTACGCTAAAAGGATAAAGATTTAACCTGCAATGACATGTAATTAGAGGGAAATAATAATCAATGCTAATTCTGTTCATCTTACACAAAGGATTAGCCAAAGTAGTACTATTAAATGTTAATCAGTATTACAATAAGTACAAGCCAGAATATGATTAATATTTATATGATAGATATTAACACGTACTCATGTATAATTCACTCACTCATTTGCCGAACCGCTCAATCCCACCAGGGTCACAGAAAGGCTATCTCAACCAACACCAGGTGAAAGGTGGGGCACACTCTGAATGCCAGACCATCACAGGGCCACCACACACACATACAAAAATTTACATTTACACCTAGGGGCAATTTGAAAAAGCCAATGAGCCTAATATGCTAAGACTGATATGATAAAATTCCTTGAAACAACGCCACCATCCTCCCCTTTTATTATTTAAGTACTGATAAACAAATGATGTGTTTAAACAATTTATTGGTTGCTAGCACTTCAATGAATACATTGATACATTGATTGAGTTGTTGATAATTTGCACGGGATGTACCTGCACCACACACCACTGAAATGCATTAGCCATAGTGTTGTATTTTTCATATTTATGATTGGCATAAGGAGATGGTGTTAAAGGCCATATAAACCTATGTTACAAAGTCCCCAGCAAGGGCTCTACAGATCTCTCCAAAGGACAATTTATCATGCTGTAACTGTATCCAATTGCAAGCTTCACAGCACGGCTCTGCCTTCTCTCATCACAACACAATGACTGCAGGTGAAGTTTCATTCTACTGAGAGCATGATCAGGTTCACCCTCAGTAGTTCTTCCCAACATCTTTCCCCACTCTAACCATGATATGCAATCACAGGCTCCCCATTTTGGATTATTTCCCTGTGAAAGACTTGAGCAATCACCTGGGCGGTTGCAGAAGAATAAAGAACAGTTCTACCCAACTGTTGGAATAATCCACGAAGACTCCATGAGTATTCACTTATATCCAAACTCATGAAAAAGGACCCTTTAAATCAATACAAATCCTTTGACAGGGTGGTCCCACTATAGTCTGCTGAATTATGGCAGAGGGCTTCTGTGAATTACTTATTTAGTATGTCAAGATGCTTAGATAAGATGATGCTTGATTAGATGATTATATAGAATCAGTCCACATTCTCTGCCACAAAACAACAAGGAGCAAAAGGTTTTGAATTCCCTGTTATAATCAGTCATGTGCTGTTTGTGATAAGTGCAAGAGAGGATTAAACATATGTGGAACGAAGACAAGGTGATGATTATGTCCATCAGCCAGGTACGTTTTGAGGGTTTCATTTAAGTCTGGGTGTCCATGAAGAGGAGCAATAATATGATTTTTTTCATGAGAGTATCAAAAGTGGATTGACACTGTTCTCGGGGGGCAGTGGTGGCCTGGTGGTAAGGTGCTGGATTACTGATCCCAAGGTCGGGAGTTCGAGTCCCACAATCAATTGGTTGTCACTGCTGTCCCTCCACTGCAGCTAACTGGGTTATAAAATGCCAGCCATGTCTCTCACTGTCTATAGCAAGAGGCATATAAAAGAACCATTGCTGATTTTCGTCAGGAGTAGCTGCATAGCCACCAGTGTATTTCTGCCCTGTGATGGCTAGGTGAGCTGCTCAGAGTTGACTGAGATGGGAGCCAGCCTCCTTGTGTTACGGCCAGGTTGAACTCTCGTCATAACACCTTGCAACCCTAATTAGGATTAAGCAGTTCAGAAAATGAATAAAGGAAAGAATATTTGAACTATTATTAAGTTGCCATTCATGCAAACTGACTCATTTAAAACGGAACATTTATGTTACAGACATCATTTACTATTTGAAATCGAATTTATTGCGACAAAATAAAAATAAACTCTTTCATAACTCATGTTTAACCCCTTCAGTTCTTTTTATTATTTATAACTGGGTGTCCCTGCCCCAGTGCAGCTAACTGGGTTATCAAATGCCGGCCATGGCTCTCACTGTCTTTGGTGGGAACATGTAAAAGAACCAATGCTGATTTTCGTCAAGAATAGGCTGAATAGTTGGGCATGTTTCTGCCCTGCGATGACTTGGCGAGCTGTCCAGGGTATACTCTGCCCTCTCCCAGAGTTGGCTGAGATGGGTGCCAGCCTCCCCCATGACCCTAATTAGGATTAAGCAGTTCAGAAAATGAATGAATGAACAATGTTCTGTCCAATCAAAATGCTACCCTTTCTTCTTCACTGCCTTGACAGGCTCAGTCACTAGAAATGAAGCGATGGTTCTAGCCTGCAAGATCTCCTTTATGCTTTTGGAGACAGGATACCCCTTTATGGATTCTATCTGCTCAATGTCAACTGAGAAGGTCCTTTGGTATGTGGCCATCCTCCATGCAGGTGACATGTCCCTGCTGGTGACAGCTCTGTTTCAGGAGTGTGAACATAAAGGGTTCCCCTGGTTTCTCAAGTACTGCATTGTCGGTGACATGATCTCCATGAGATCCATAGGATGTTATCTCAGGCAAAATATGAGGAAGGTGCTGAGCCATCTTTCCTTAAAAGAGCACAAAATACTCATAACACACGCCATGTAGACCTGAGCATTGGTATGCTCTGTCAGCTCTTCGTTTGTCCAAACTTGCCTTGTGAGACTGGCCAGTGTTGCTGCCTTCCCAATGTGCCTGTTGAGCTTTGTGTTACATAAATTCATGGACCGCTTCAAGCTAGTCTGTGATGCTTTCTGAGATGGGTGAACTTTCTGTCTCATTACCTGCGTCTTCTTCATACTGATTGTGAGTTTGAATGTGTTGCACACTGCAGTAGTGTGTGTGGTTACTGTAGTGTTGTCAGTGAACAGGATGTCCCTGATGAGTTCCATCTGTGCTTTTGTCTTAGAGAGGATTCCTCAGACCTTGTATGAAGATTCATACCTACTCACATGGTCAAAGGCCTTCGTTAGGTCAATGAAGGCAATGTCTGAGGTCTTCCTCTGCTCCCTACATTTTTTTTTAAGCTGTCTTAGATAAAACACCATGTTGATGGTTGACCTCTCCACTTTGGACCTGCACTGTGACTTCGGGTAGACCCTTCTGGTTACAATCTAGAGCTTGGCCAAGATAACTCTCTAAAAATTTTTCCCACGATGTTGAGGAGTGAGATGACAAGATAGTTGTTGCAATTGTCCCTGTACCCTTTATTTTTTATAAATGACCACATCTCTCACTTGTCTTGTGGCACTGAACCCTATCTCCAGCAATGGTATAGAAGCTTGTGAAGCTCTGCGTGTCCCCTTGCCAAACTTGAGAACTTTAGGAGGGATGTCGTTGCCTCCAAGGTGGTTTCTCCTTCACGGAGAAAAGTGTGTCCAGAGCTTTCACAACCTCTTCCACTGTTGGTTCTAGATCAGGTGTAGAACATGGTGAGCAGGTGATCTACTGCATTCAGGTTTTCTCTAGCCTCCCAAAAATTAATGTTGTGTGTCTTCTCATTTCTACACACTGCTTCTGTCTCTCACCACCCGATAACTATTGAACTTGATCAATGTCTTCAAACAAGAAGATTGGCAAAAGAGTAACACCCAATGGCTCCCATATGAGGATCTTGGAAGAACATACACACAACATTGTTGGGGAAAAGATATTAGGTCTTCATAAGAGGACAGTGAGGTCTCAAGAGGCTAGAGTAAAGTTTTGAGTAATGCTCCAAAATGCAATTCATCTATGGTTCACAGTCCTTAATGACCTCTCCAGTGCCGGACTTCAGAGGAGCCTGAACTGTGTGGGGCCAAGTATCTGCTTGATTCCTTCATTCCAGTGTATAGTTTAGGGTCTAAACTGTCTAACTGCTGATGTAACATATGTAATAAAGAGATTACCTCTTCCTGCTGGTCATAGTTCTTTACTGCAAATTGAAATCTTTGGGACAGGGTACAAAAAAGAAAGAGGGCCATCTGATATTGTGATTGAGCCAATAATTTGCCATCAGATGGAGATATGCTTAATGCCTTACTGGGTTCTTCTGAATCACTTGGTTGGAAAATATTGAAAATCCTTATCACAGCAATGGGTAGTGAACAGATATGGTCTTGAATTTTATCTCTAACCCCACAAAAATAAAGGTCCCCAAGCAACAGAATCCTATTGTGTTTGTTTTAATCAATATTAATAGGGGCCAAGCAGTGAAGCTCATGATGTTTCCACCTATCAAAACCGATATTTAAAAAATAAGGTTCCGATCATTTGAGAATAAATCTGCAATAGCAGAGCTGAAGGAGGTCAAAAGAGCAGCCTGCCGCAGTGTGGTGCTGATGTACCAAAAGATGAAGAATTTATTATTCGCGAAATCTATGCTCTATATACTGTATGTTCCTTATTTTTAACACAGAGGGATTTTCTGATATTTCCACTCAACAATTATATATCGTCTAAAATAATAGACTTCTGTAATTTCTAAGCAAACACTGAACAATGAAAAAGAGATGGGAATAAAATCACACTACAGATTATACACGTGCATAATATAATAATGAATTAATACACAGCATCACACATTTCTTTTTGATACAACCGTTCCCTTCACATTATTACATCTACTGATCAAAATCAGAACCAGAGCCACCAAACAAAACCTAGGATCATATCTTAAAAAAGTGAACTACAATAAGAAAATATTTCTCTCAGTGAAGACATTTTGATTCCTTTATTTCATTCATTGATTTTCTGAACCGCTTAATCCTAATTAGGGTTACAGGGAGGCTGGCGTCCATCGCAGCCGACACTGGGTGAGGGCAGAGTACACACTGGACAGCGTGCCAGGCCATAGCAGGGCAGAAACGTTGACAGCAATGCAGCCTACTCTTTACGAAAGTCAGCAATGGCTCTTTTACTATAGACAGTGAGAGACTGGCTTTTGATAACCCAGTTAGCTGCACTGGAGAGACTGCAGTGACAACACGGTGACAGTGGAGCCTGAACCCCTGGCCTTGGAATCAATAATCCAGCACCCCACCACCAGGCCACCACTGCCCCACATTTTGATGTATTTCTAAATAAAATTCTGATTCCTATGCATGCTGATACCTTGATAAATCCCAAAGCTGAGACATTTCAACCCATTATAACAATTTAATTGAGTTGGCTGCCGTATTACTGTTTCTTCATTTGCATTGCACTGCATTACCCCACAAGCATCGCAAGGAGGGTGGAAGATTACTGTCCATCTCTGACCAACAGACACACAACCACTCACACTCACACCTCTAGGCAATTTGGAACAGCTTAATGTTCATGTCTTTGGACTGTGGGAGAAAACCAGTGCACCCAGAGAAAACCTACACAAGCACAGGGTGAGCTTCACACAGAAGTACCCCCGACAAGCCCGGGATTCAAGCCCAGCAGCTCCATGTTTTGAGTTATTATTATAGTTATTATTATTTTTGTAATTATTATAATAATTATTATTATCATTATTATTATTATTATTAGCATTGCTGTTATTTGTGTGTGTGTGTGTGTGTGTGTCTGTTTTTGTTCAGATTATTATTTTCTTTGTGTTTGACAAACCTTGAGAGGAACCAGATTCAAAAGAGAAACCCATTCTCATTTCCTTAGACAGAAAGTATCATTCTTTCACCCCAATAAACTTAATTTTACACTGTACATGATATAACCCTACCCTACCCATGCCCTATACATTTTCTACCCTTTATCCTTTAACTTTTACTATAATCATATAACCTGAACTTTACATAATTTAATATTTCAGTTTAGACTAACATTATCTACTATAATTACTAACTACTTAATATAGACTCCAACTATACCTCACTTAACCTGGGTCATACCCAGTACCTACACTGTATGTAGTCTACCCCAAAAACCCATTAAACTCAGCATTTGAGTGAATAACATCCCAGCTTGATTCTATATAAAAAAAATAAGTTAAGCAGAAAATATCTAAAAATATAATATAATTTGATGAACTAAAATTTTCTGCTGGCAATCAGGAAGATTATGTATATAAAAGAAAGCAGATATAAAAGCTTCTATAGCAAAGGTTTTGTTCTGGCTGAGCATCAGATAGCAGGTTTAAGGAGTCGGTTAAAAATATTAATTGTCGAACCTCTAAATTCTGTTAGGGATCTCTGTGCGACACTGTGCGGAGGCAGCGTACACCCTGAACAGCTCGCCAGGACATTGCAGGGACAACACTCTCAACTATTCCCAATCCCATTCACATCTAAGAGCAATCTGGAACAGCCAATTAGCCTAATGTGCATGTCTTTGGACTGTGGGAGGAAATCGGAGTGCCCAGAGGCAACCCATGCAGGCACAAGGAAAACATTTAGACTTCACATACAAACACCCGAGCCTGGAAGTCAAATTGAGGACTTTCTTGCTGTAGGGCGGATACACTAACCACCACACCACCATGCCACCCCTACCCAACAAATAAATAAATGAATGAATGAATGAATGAATGAATGAATGAATGAATAAACAAACCAACCAACCAACCAACCAACAAACAAACAAACAAATAAACAATTAAAATAAATAAATAAATTGATACGAAGTAAAATAACACCTGAAATAAGGCGGGGGGGAGTCAGAAACTCAAAATGTCTGGAATCCACAAATGAATGGATGAATGAGTGAATAAAATGAGTAAATGAGTAAATGAATGGATGGATGAATGAATGGATAAATGAAGAGATGAATTAAATGATAAATGAATAGAAAGATGGACGGATGGATAAATAATTGAATTTATGAAATGAATGGAAGGATGAATGAATGAATGAATAGATGGATGAATGAATGAATGGATGGATGAATAAATGGATAAATAATTGAATTAATGAAATGAATGGAAGGATGAAAGAATCAATTATTGTATGAATAAATGGATGAATGGATGGATGGATAAATAACTGAATATTGGAATATATGGAAGGATGAATAAATGAATAAAAGGATAGATGAATAGATGAATAAATGTTTTTTTGTTTCTTGCTGTCTTGTTGATGAAATCCTCTCTTAATAAATTGTCACGTTTCAGAAAGTTTGACAATATCATGGAAGTGTGAACATAAAACACACAGACACACACACACACACACACACACACACACACACCTACAGTATGACACACAGACTTGTGAACCATGCTTATGTAGTGTGTAAGCATGTACTGATATGCTTGTGTGTACACTCTCTTACTGAACAGTGATTTTTTGAACTTATTGAACACTGATCTCAGAACCTTACCATGGCACTTAGTTGACATTTAGACTTTCCAATAGTGAAATGTTACTCTTAGTTCCTACACTGTGCAGTGTAAAGGGAAACTAAATGCATCTTGCATCTGGCTGCAGCAGATTATATGTAAATTTGATGTTGGAAACATTACTATGGCAGTTAAATTGTAATGGTTATGCTTTATCTATGCATAAGTAACACAGGCATGTATAAACTGCATTTATTCTACATATACATTATTCATGAGGTGTTTTGAAGGAAAATATCTCAGACCACTAGGAGACTAGCTGGAAAACATTAGATGAATGCAAAATTCATTTGCAAAGTGGTCATGCACAATATTTGTTAGATAAAACTCTATTGTTCAATTAAAGATACAGTTGTTTAATCTTGCGCACTGAGGTCCAGTATAAAAATTCACCATCCTGATCTGACTTCAAATCTTAAAAAATGTCTCTCATTTACAAAATAATTTATACTTTATCATGGTCACAGGCAGGCTGAAGCCTATCTCAACTGACACAGAGCGAAGGCAAGATACACCCTGAAGGCGAGATACACCCTGAACGCATAATCACTCATATGGACAATCCAGAGTATCCAGTCAGTCTAATGTGCATGGCTTTGGAGAACATGTAAACTCCACAGAAATGCCCTCCTGTACACACACACACACACACACACACACACACACACACACACACACACACACAAAATGTTTTTTCAAACATTTCAAATATTATGACCTTACGTGAAACCAAAAAATAAATCTTGAAAGATCAATAAGCCGACCGTCTTAAGCTTGGTCTCTAGTGAACAAACATCTGGATGCAAGTAAACATGGGTTTTCTCTGTGTGTGTGTGTGTGTGTGTGTGTGTGTGTGTGTGTGTGTGTGTGTGTGTGTGTGTGTACTCTTACTCAGGGTTCCCGTTTCCCATGCAATGTAGAGAAAATCTCTCTCCCTCTCGAGGCAGGTCACTCTCAGGTTTAATCAAGACACTGGGGGAGACTTGGACACACACACACACACACACACAGCATTAACATACTCGTTTGTAAAACAACCACTTTCAGTTGTAGTTAATGATTCCTTGGACTACATCTGGTCAAAAACCCCTAAAACATTCAATCTGTCCTTTTACATTCAGCTCATCAACATTACATGACATTTAGATCAAAGTGCACTTTTTCTGAATCTCATCCTCTCACCCACCTCTTATTAATATGATGATTACAGATTATTCTGTGTTAACCCTGCCTGTCAAAGTTTTCACCAATGTTAAAGGTAATAACTATGCTTTTGTTACTGCCCACAATAAAATGCACATTGAGTTTATCTATACACATCCTGACTCCAGTTTTCACACATTACACATGAAATCATGCAATGCTATGCTAAAGATATAAAGTGTATTTATGTCTTACACAGCACGCTCAAAGGCTGTTCTGTCCTTTTCTCGCCACTGGGGATGGATTGATGATTCACAGCACAGCCAATCATGGCATTGTTATCACTCCTGGTCACTGGCAGTGTAAGAACACTTGTCACTGTGTATGTTGGCTCACTGGGGTCTGACTCCACCACACTGGGAGGGGCTTAATATAATAAAAAAAAAATATCATCATTATCATCATCATCATTATTATTATTACTATTATTATTATTATTATTATTATTATTATAATAGTCAGGGACCACCTGAAGTCTGAAACCGACTGATATCTGAGGTGCCATTATGGTGCTTTAAAGGCATGTACTCTAGCCACCTTCAGTATGTACTTGTCCTCAGTAATGGAAAAGCATGCTCGGTTGATTTGACTGACTCGGACGTTTAAGTACATGCCATTTCTGTACCTTCAGATGTTCTTGTCTTTTTTCACTGTATGTTTTGGGTCGTAATCCCTTTATCCTGCAAAGTGTTTTCCTATTAGTTTTGTAATACCTGACTGAATTTAAGCAGAAAGTGTAGCTCTATACACATAACAATTTATTCTGTTTCTTCTATCAAGAATCACATCAATAAAAATAGTAATTCTATAGAACGTTGTAACCCCTCAGCCAGGATGTCTCAAACAAACGGAGGAGAAAATATGAACAGTTTCAGACATTCAACATTTTATTAGCCACCCTATGCACAGGTTTAGGTCATAGGGAGTGCCTATGCAAAAGTTCCGAAAGCTGGCATGTGCATGAGCCGAGCAATTGCCCAGACAAATTTATTGACATGCCGCCTGCCATGTTAAAAGGTCATGTGCCAAGGTCAAAGGTTACATATGCAAATTAGCTACCCCACGCACAGGTTCAGGTCATAGGGACCTATTCAAAATTTCAGAAAGCTGGCCTGTGCATGAGCCAAGCAATTGCTGGGAGAAAGTTATTTTCAGTTATTGCCAGCGGTGTGTGCATCAGTCTCATCACACATCGCTTGTTCACAGAACGCTCATTTTTTTTGGTGTCGTGTATTATTTCTTAGATATTTTTTCATCGATAAGCCACTATGGGACCTGGGAAAATCTATTGAAAGTGTAAAGGCAAAAAGGAAAATAGTGAGAACAAACAATAGCGGTGAAGAAACAAAACACAGAAAAGTACAAAAATGGTGTTATTCTCTGGTGAATGAAACTTTCTTTCTTATTTAAAACTGTATTCTTTATTTTGGTGGTTCAGGAATGAATAGAATTGTCTTTTCTTCCTTAAAACTTTAGTCCCTATTCTGTTGGTATGTCATTTTGTAATACGATTGTGGAGTGAGGAGGTGGTCAGGAACGAATTAATCCATTATACATTGTTTCCTATGAAAAAATATGTTTCAGTTTACAAACAAATCGGTTTTAGAACAACATTTAAGAGTGAATTAGGTTCAAATACCAAGGTTCCACTAAACTATATTAGGATCAGTCTCTCACTGAATGTGCTCCTGTGTCTGGTCAGCAGGTTGTGAACACCTGCATCACTGCCAGCTTCTCACCCAGGAGGGTCAGCCTGATGGTATTGAATGCACTGGAAAAGTAAAAATACATGACCCTCATAGTGCTTGCCAGCTTGTCCAGGTGGGTGTAGACAGGGTTAAGCAGGTAGATGATGGTGTCCTCAACTCCAAGAAGGGGCTGGTAAGCAAATGAAATAGAACCCAGATGTGGTCTAACAATGACTCTGAGTTGATCCAGGATGAGTCTCTCGACGGTCTTCATGCTATGTGAAGTCAGTGCTACGGGTCTGTAATCCTGGGGGCCACTGGGACGTGGGGCCTTTGATACAGGAATGAGGCATGACATCTTTCACTGAACTGGGACCCTCTGTAGACTCAGGCTCATCATGAAGATGTAGTGCAAGACTTCACAGAGCTGGGGGGCCCAGGCTTTAAGGAGACAAGGGTTCAACCCATCTGGTCCTGCTGCCTTGCCTGAGTGGAGTCTTTTCAGCTGTCTTTAAACCTGGTCATAGGTGAAATTGACAGGTGGGGGAGGGGTGTCAGTTCTATCACATGAGGCAGAGGTGCAATAAGGAGAGAGAAGGAGAGAGAGTGGCGTGGCAGAAGGTTTCAGGCTTGTTCCTGACAAGTTAGAGGATGGTTGAACAGTAGCCACAGTGTCAAATCTGTTAAAAAACAAATTCAGCTCGTTGGCCCTGTCCTCATGGCCCACATCTCCTCTGCTGTTGGATGACCTAAAACCAGTGGTCTTCATACCACTCCAAACTTCTTGTTCTGCTGGAGTTTCTACTCCAACTTTCTCCTGTAGTTGTCCTTAGCATCTATAATGTTGACTTCTAGTAAACCTTGGGTCCTTCTCACCTCTTCTCTGTTGCCAGCCCTGAAGGCCCTCTTCTTGTCGTTAAGGAGGGCTTTGATGTCTTTAGTCACCCATGGCTTGTTATTTGGGCAACAATGGATCATCTGAGCTGGAACAATGGAGACAGTGCAGAAGGCTATGTGGTGTGAAATACACTCAGTGAGCCAATCAATGTCCTCACCATGGGGCTCACAGAGTGCCTGCCAATTTGTCACCTCAAAACAATCCTGTAGTTACTCCAAGGCCTCCTCCGACCATCTCCTTGTAGTCACTGGCTGCCTCTTCACAACAGGCACATAGCATGTAATGTAACCAAGCTATAGTAGCATGAACAGTGTCACATGCAGCTGTGGGGTTTGTGGAAGGAAAACCATAAACAGCCACTGAGATGACATGGGAAAATTCCCTAGGCAAATACTATGGTCCGAGTCCAACAGCACACAGTTCAATGCCCAGTCCACAACTCCGCTCTTTGGTGGTTATGTGGGCAGGGTTATACCACCGGTTATTGACAAGAACGGGAAGCCCCCCTCCTCTCTACTTACTGCTCCCGGTGCGGCCGACAATGGATGCATTGTCATTGGGAATATCCTGGTGCAGCCATGTCTCTACAAAGCACATGAAACTACACTCCTGATACTTCCTCTGACTCCAGGCTAGTGCTGTCAGCTCGTCCTTTTTATTCGCCAGTGACCTCATGTTCCCTATTATAATAAACAGGAAACATGGCTTATGCCTTCTCCTACTCCTCTTCTGCCCTCCACCCCTGCATTCATAATGTGGTTTCCTTCAGATTTCAGCTGGTAAGTCCGTGGGTCTGGCCGCTAATCTGGCTGGCATGAGGGCGATCAGCATGGAGTAAACAAATCGCGCAGCGTGTAGATGCTGCGCTGTTGTCCCAATTTTCCATGAAAGTAATAGTTCGGCAGCGATAAAATGTACAAAAACTCTCAACCCACACATTGAGAGGGCAGCTTCTTTTAAACAATAAAAATACTAAGTATGTTTAAAAAATGTCTAAGTAAGTAAGAAAAAAGTTACCAAAAAGTATGGGAAAGGGCAGGAGCAACTGAAACAGGCTGCACGCTGGTTGAGCATGCACACAGAGAAATCATAAACCTACCACCTCAAGAGTGTTCTTGACTTGACTAGATGTATTTATAATAATAAAAATTTTTTAAACCCAGAAAAAAACTGTCCAGTTTAGCTCAATTGATTTTAATTTTATTTGACCTTTACAAGGGATGTTGTCACAAAGCAACAGAATACTGTAGATTTGAATATGAATTGAAACAAATTAATTTAATATTTCTCTAATTGTTTTAATCCCATATACATTATTCCTAAGAAACAAGCCTGTGGTAATGGTGGCAAGGAAAAACTCCCTAAGATGACATAAGGAACAAACCTTAAGAGGAACCACAGGAAAACCCGAAGGAAAAGAAAAAAATATTTTGGATTGTAATAATTCATTATAGTTTTAATATAAAGTCTTGTCGTCTACGTGTAGACCTAAACATGTACATATTCAGAGTAACTCACATTTATCACTTTTGTAAAAGTGAACAATTGAGGGAAAAGGATCTTGCTCAAAGTCCCAACACTCTCACCTTTGGATCAAAAAGCCAGAACCACCGAGTCACCTCTGCCCATTCACTGCATATGATATAACTGAGACACCATTCAGATTTATTATGCAATCGGAATGCTTACTTCTATCTACATGTTGTCCAAGAACAGGTACTAGTAATTCAGTAAGAGGAAGTAAACACCCAGTGCCTAATGTCCTTTGCACATTCGTCAAGTTTATTAAGCTGGTATCTCTCGTTTGGCTTTGTTGAAACATGGAACTGTTTCATCATCATCGTCATCATTTTCTTTTTGGTAGAAGACTACACCATGTTTACAAACAATATGACACAAATTGAGCATCTATACAGAAAAACGCAGACAACCTTAAACAGAACCTTTGAGTAAACAAAACTTTACATTATTATGTACAGAGGTCACCATTCATATCTACAAACTGATAACAATCAAATACAACCCCAAATAAATTAATAAATAAATAAATAAATAAATACATACATACACACATACATACATAAATACATAAATAAATAAATGCCCTGTGATGGCCTGGAAAGCTGTCCAGGGTGTACTCTGCCCTCGCCCAGAGTTGGCAAAGATGGGTGCCAGTCTCCCCGCAAATGAATGTTTTCAAGCTAATAGTGGCCTTCTTTACTTATACATATTTTGTACACATACTGAGAGTTCCCATAAATAAATGAAACATATGGAAACAATCCCAGACAGATTATTTCCTGAATTTTCATGCAATAATGAAGAAAAAGGCTGTAACTGCCTATGAAACTTCTTGCAAGTCAGTTATCATATTACATTAGAGCTTGTGAAAATGGGGGCCATATGTAAAAATGTCTGTAATTCCAAAAAATAATCAATGCAATACTTTGTTTCAGATCAGATTCAATGTTACTGTCAAGGCACCTAGAAGGCACTTGCAGTTTGGCATCAAACCAGTGTGCCAAAGCAGTATGGGCAGATTTATACAGTTGCTGGCAAAAGTAATCACCCTACTG
>JAOUQZ010000022.1:8859110-8872827 GCA_028564935.1 Neosilurus hyrtlii
CCAATGCCTGTTAAAAAAAGCATTTACAGATGCAAGTCTCTTAGGGTATGTCTCTGTGAACTTGGCACATTTAGCCACTGGGATTTTTGCTCATTCTTCAAAGCGAAACTGCTACAGCTCCTTCAATAATCTACAATTATAAAATACAAGAATTTGCTTCATTTTTTCCTAACATGCTCTGTTAAGGAAATCCAACATCCAGCTGCAAAGTGAGGTCATGATGATAGGGGTAAGTGCAAGAGGGCGGTAGTTATTCAGGCAAGTTTCAGTGTATTAAGGCACCAGCACAATGGAGGTGGTTTTAAAGCATGTGGGGACAGTAGCGTGGGCAAGGGACTCAGTCGACTCACGTAGCCTTTTATAGATTAGTTCTGCTCAGTGCAGCACAAAAAATCAGTATAAGAAAGTGTGAGAGGCTAATGATATTAGGGAATTTAGCCTTGACATCAAGTGTAGACGCCATTCTGCTCAATGAGGAAAGAGACACTCATAGTTGGAGAGTAGTATTACTTGGTTTATAGTCATCAATGGCCTGAATCCACCGTCACATTCTTTGATAATACATAATCCTCATTTTCAGATAAGCCCTGGACACACTGTAGGTCTGTACATCACCAGATCTAAAGTGTTATGTGCATTCAGCAAAAGAGAAACTTCCATGAGCCAAGTTCAGAACAGTGAGCAAATTAGGATCCAGAGCGCTTCTCCACATACTCTTGCAGTATTGAATCTTTATGAATCGCCTTGTGAGCTCCTCATCATTTTCTTCCGCTGATATTAGAAGCTTGTAAAAGTCATATGTGTTTCTCAGATTTCGACCACAAAACCTACAAATCATTTCCGATAATTGTTGCGAACTCTTAGTAGAGCTCACTACATAGCTGGCTGGCAGACTTATCCTCACGTCCTCGGAACTCTGGTCCACTCTACTCCTTCTTTTTAGGTATCATAAATATAATTTCCATTGAAATCTATTTCAGGTTTCCGTAACTAGTCTTGTTTTGAAGAAATTACACTCTTCTTTTGCAACTTTTTTTTTCCATAAGACTTGCTTGCTGTTTTTTTTATTCGGGGTATCTCACAGTTCCATTCTCTATCTTGACTGAAGTGCGTAACATGTTGTTGGAAGTCATGATGTGGTTGGTGGGGGGGTGTTAGAAATTCCTAGTTCTTTTGCAGGTGGAGTTTATCTTTCCCTCTGCATTGCCCCCCCCACCCTCTTAGACTGATTTCCATATGCTTTTTGCCTGTGGGCAGGCTAGGATTTCAAAAGTCCTTGAAAGCTGTGTTGTGGTTTATGGCACCAAGATGTTAGCAGCAGATCCTTAAAGTCCTGTAAGTTACAAGGTAAGGTCTCCATAGATCAGAGTTGTTTGTCCTACACATTCCTCAGATCCTTGACTGGAGTGATATCTGGGGAATCTGAAGGCCAAGTCAACTCTGTAAATCGTTTGTCCTGTTTCTCAAACCATCCGTAAACAATTTCTGCAGTGTGACTGGGTGCATTATCCTGCTGAACAAGGCCATTTCCATTAGAGAACACCACTGCCATAAAGAGGTGTACTTGGTCTGTAACAAAGTTTAGGTACTTTGTGTGTGTTAAAAGTAACATCCACATGAATGCCAGAACCCAAGGTTTTTCTGTATACAATTCTCAGAGCATCACACTGCCCTCGCTGGCTTGCTATCTTCCCTTAATGCATTCTGGTGCCATTTCTTCCAACACACACACACACACACACACACACACACACACACACACACACACACACACACACACACACACACACACACACCCACAGCCATTTAGATGATGTAAAAAGGGGACTTATCAAATCAGGCCACCTTTTTCCACTGCATCATGGTCTAGTTTGGATGCTCACTTGCCTATTGTAGACACAGTTAGCGATAAGCAGGGGTCAGCATTGGCATTCTGATCAGTCTGCTGCTATGCAGCTGCTGTGTATTCTTACTATCATGACCAGCATTAACGTTTTTAGCCATGTTTGCTATAGTAGCTCTTAGGATGGATTAAAACAATCAGACAATCACTAGCTCACTGGGTGTTCTTTCCTGGACTACTTATGTTAGCCATTGCATATCAGGAACACCCCACAAAGACCTGCCTTTTTAGAGATGGTCTGTCCCTGTTGTCCAGCCTTAATAATATATGGATAATTTGGCCTTTGTCATAGTCATCCATTACACTTTACCAATTTTTCCTGCTTCCAACACATCAACTTTGAGAACTGAGTGCTCACTTGCTATCTTATTAATCCCACCACTTGACAGAAGCCATTGTAATGAGGTAATTAAAATTTTTTTTCAAATATTTACTTGACCTATTGGGGGATTTATTTTCATGGCTGATCAGTGTATATAGTAGATATAGATTTAGGCACGTGAAACCCTGATATAGAATGATTACATTTATCATAATTCATACTACTGAATAATTAAAAATGGGTCACTCCAATCAAAATCAATTAGGGGTTCCCAGGTCACCATTTCAATAAAAAAATTATATAAATGACCATTTGTATTTTACAGCATTTTTTTTTTTCATTTTTTGCAAAGTGAGTTTTAGCCGAAGTTTATGGCAGCATATACAGCATTCTATTGTCATCACAGGACCTAAATGCCTTGTAATAGCGCAATTTTTTTAGACCTGGACTACTGGACAACTATCTGTTCTCCAAAAACTGTTTGAAAGCTATTTATAAAAAAAATTGCAACAACGACTCAAGACTGAGTGCTGAAATCTTTTTTATTATCAATCCTGATTCATTTCAACATGTCTTTACATGTCTATGTGAAAACTCATTACATCTACAAAACTTTAACATCTAAGAGCCATCAAAATAATACCCTTTTTTGTTTTTTTCAAAAATGAGCAATTTTCACACTAAAAAACACATGTTGACAATTGATGACAGCTTTGAAATTTTTAGCACTGTTTCTAATACAGATAAAAAATATCTGTAGCAAGTTTCATGTATGGTATCAGACTGTTTCTATTTTTTTGTATTTCATGGCAAATCGTATACCTGAATATACGAGGTAAATACATGTAAAGAAAAAGGTAAAAGAACGTGTAAACCCCATTGACACACTGGTAAATTATCAAACTTAGGTTATGCACACATTAAGTATTATTGTCAACACAAGGAAAGTCCACCAAACCAACCATTAAAAATAAATAAATAAAAATAGAAATAGAAATAGAAATATATATATATATAAAATTATTATTATTTTGATGGCTCAAGTTTTATGAATGCAATGGTATAGACATGTTAACATTAATCAGGATTGATAATAAAAAAGATTTCAGTGTCCTGGTGTCTCGAATCCTGCAGCAGAGCTCTGATGTTATTGCACGTTTATTTAAAAACTGCCTTTCAAGCAGGTTTTGGAGATTTATAATCAAGCTATAAAAACAGACAGGTCCATTTTGACTTCAGAAATGTAAAAATTCAGGGAAAATTGAGCTTGTACAAAACATTTATGGCCTGTGTTGATAATAGACTGCTGTATATGCTGCTTTAAACTCGTGCGACAACATATTTTGCAAAAACAGACCAAATTACTGTAAAATATATTGTATTATATAAATTGTATAAATATATATTATACTATAAAAACTATTGTACAGAATGACCCAAAATGTTTGCACATGTGCCTTACTCAGATCCACGGGAAAGTTCATTCTGTTTGATTTTGCATGGAATGACCCAGATTAAGGGCATTGCTTCAGAGCACCATGTCTCAATAACTGAGCTACTGCATTACATTTTGAGTGGCCACATTTATTTATTTATTTTTGTTAAACAAAAAGCCATAGTGACTAGTGCATTTCAAACTGTAATTTAAGCCCCTCCTACACTAATGTATTTGTTTTTACATGCATATATTCATGTGAGGATTTGTGTGGGTGTACATGTGTGTACCTTCCAGCTTTTCTTGTCCTTTATACCAGTACAGTTGAGCAGGAGGTTTACTCCCTGTGCTGGTGCAGGTAAGTGTCACACTCCCTTCTTCCTGCACTGCATCTTCAAAACCAGTTATTACTGGCTTTTTGGGTACTCCTAAATGAAAAAGAAGCATGCAAGAAAAATGTATGAAAAGGAAGAATAGAAAAAGATAGGAAGTAGGGGTGAGGTGGGACATAGATAATAAAATAGAGAGACAAAGAGCATGAAGAGCCAACAGTCAGACAATAATGAAGATTTAATTATACTTTTAGCCATATCTTCTGTTCCTGGAACAGTAGCCGTGATTAACATAGACAACATACACTTACTCTGTGTAGACACATGCACAGACACATACCGAGTACAGTGACAGTGGCTCGTGTGATCCGTACAGGCATGGTAAAGATTGAACAGGTATATTCTCCTTCATCTGACAGCTGCACATTGTCGATTGTGATTGACAGCTCTGTGGGTGTGGACTTAAGTAGCTGGATACGGTGATCTCTCAAAGCTGGGAATGAAAGCAAAACAAAGAGAAATGAGAAAAGAAAGATAGAAAGATAAAAAGAAAAAAAAAGGAAGATAGTAGGCTTATTTTTATATTGCGTATTACACTGAATTTCTCAGTTCACCCTACAATGATAGGCATAGACAACTAAATAATCTCAATGGATCCTCAATGGCCATGTCTGTGTGCTGTTGAGCATCATGTAACGTCAACGGAGTCTGAAACAACCTCCGGTGCTGACATGACAGAGAGAAGCTCACTCTGGGAGTAAAGATGGGGGCCATATTTAACTGTGTGTCTGGCAAAAGTCTTTGAAAAGGAGAGAAGCAAGAATGTCCTAAGCAGGTACCTAGCACTCCTCTTCCAGATCATACCCTTTTCAGTTGATCAGGTGCTTAAGCTCACAGTTGTGTCCTCATGAGTTGAGGACTGATTTTGCTCTATATTCACTTACTATATACTTGGTTACACTTGAATGTTGAGGGATTCACAAAGTGTGGTGAGAAAGTTATTAATTGTCAGGGAGCCTAGATGTATTAGTTTGAGTTTGGAACACGATGGGATGGACTGCTGTGTCTGGGAGGTTCTAGTTTGTATGTGACCTTTTTTATTTGACATAGAATTTCTGAAAGGGTCCATGTATCTGGTTCTGAGTTTCTTGCACATAGATGGCCCTTGATATCTCTGGTCAATAGCCACACTTAGTCTTCTGGCTGGTAACTTGGGGTCCTGTTTGCTGCTTAATGAGTCTTTTATTTTTAATGGCTACTTGCTATAGCAAGTATATATATGTTTTGTTCAATCATCTTGACCTAGAAAACAATAGGGATGGTGTTCCAGGGAAACAAACAGGGCCAGCACACATTGAAAGGCAGGGTCATAGGGAACAGAGAGGTGGAACATGATATGTGAAGGTCTTAGCGATCTCCTGGTGTATTACCCAGATTATGGCTCTGGAAAACTAAACTGGGAATTTTTAAAGGTCTTTGGCTGGGTTCAGGTACAACAGAAAGTCTGCTTTAAAATTTTTAGAGCCAGATCTGTAGAATAGTGTGAAAGTGAGGCGATGAATTTTCCCAAGCACATATCTGGACACATCATTAATTGGGCATTTGTGGCATTCGAATGGTGCTATTAGCAGTTTTCCATTCATCTCCTGCCTTGATAAGCACCAGATTATAGGCACTGCACAGGTCGAGCAGCAGGGAATAGGGATATCTCGCAGTGATCTGATTTTGCCCTCTGTAATCAATATATAGGCTGGGCCCTTGTTTCTTTTTTTCTATGACTGCTTAAATTGCTGATATTGACAGCCAGATGTATCCTTCCTGTAGAGTTTCTTGCACACATTCCTCCATAGCTACTGGTGGTAGAGGATATATAAAATGTTCTTCTGAGGTGTAGTGGTACCAGGGAGGAGGAGATTGATGGCACATTCTTAGAGCTAGTAAGGAGATAAACCACTGGCATTGGCATTTTATTGAAGACTTCAATAAAGTCATAGTATTTCACAGGAATAGGGAGCTGTTCAGCATCATCAGGATTCTTAATAGTAGTGGAAGCAAACAGATTAGGAGTGTACAGTAGTGCTCAAAACACTAGTGGGACCACTTGATGGTCATTGTCCCATCAGAATATTTGTGGATCCTGAAGTTTACACCAAGGATGTCCAAGAATGAAGGGATGTTTTGGTGTGGCACTGACATAAGAGTCATATAATTTCTATGAGTAACCTACTAACCTGACACTACAGGGGATCATTTCTGCATGCCATTTTCATCAGAATCTCTCAATCTCAAACATCTGAATGAAGGGTGCGGAGGAGGAAGTGGGCTCGCCTTTGTGTTCCCACACAGCAGTTTCCCAGTTGAAAGCTTTATCCAGTGAACAGATTTAGGAACTGTTCTCTCTTGGATTGTTCAGAATCACCACCTTGTGTGAAGAAATCCAGGCCACACTGTAACAGGAAACTTTTATGATGAGAGATGTCTTCTCCAAACTTCTCCAGTCAAGTGAGTTGAAAGGGTTAATTGAAGGTGTAGTGGGAGAAGTAGCTGTAGATGTAGGCAATGTGGGACATGAGGAAGCCATGTGCATGAATGCTGTGGCAAGCTGGCTGATCTGAATATCAAGCTCATTCTTTAGACACAGCCACTCAGCCATGAAATGTCCCTGGGACATGAGCATGTTCTTGTTCGGTTTGGATCCCCCTGCGTCCATTAGGTAGGCAAATTATTGTATCATATAATGAGGCCAAAAATGGATGCGGATGCAATTTTAGTGTATTTAACAGCCCAGACAATGGAATGAATTCAAATAGTAAAATAAAGGTCAATAAAGGGTCAATAAATAGGAACAATTCTCCTTAATATCAGGCAATTTGAGGCAAGCTCAGAAAACAGAAATGGATTCAGTGAATAAAAATATTATCAGAAAAACAAGGCTTGGAAAATGACTGAGCCACAGATCAAATACTTCGTGGTGAGAATGAAGGGTCCTTAAAGGCTCAAATGAGAGACTGTGTCCAAGTGAATTGCCATGTTTGTATATTGTTGAGTATTGTGGGAAAATGAGTCTGAAACAGACTCCAAAACCGAAAAAAGAAACAAACAAAAACAAAAACAACACGCAAACCAGCCCACAGCTTTCCTTTTGGTTACTGAGGACCCAGTGTGTGCTGTCTTCATGATTTATCAGACAACTATTCTCCTCAGATGCTTTGTTCTCTCTCTCTCTCTCTCTACTTATCACATTAATAACCACACTGAAAAATGTATTTACCCTAAATTGATGTGTGAGTATATAAAGCAGTGGCAGAGATTTCTTTCTGTCATGGATATGGGACATGGTAAAATTTATTTAGATCTTATATTTTTAGTCAAATTAAAATTTGCCCTCCTTAATTTTTTAGCAACCCCATCATATATTAGTCTCAAAGAATTTTAAGCAGCTTTATCAGTCATTCAATTAAGTTTAGCATTAGCTCCTATTCCTTACTGTTTATTCTACACATTACAAGCAAGTATATATTTTTTCTGGCAGGCTATTTCTTTCCCCTGCCTCAGGGCAACATGTTCACTGAACTGGAGGTTCTCTGTTAACAACAACAACAACAACTAATCTTCAACTAAGGTATGATTTTTGTTTGCATTATATCTAGCATTAAGCATCTAACTTGTTTAGTGTGATGGGTGCAGAATGTTTAGCCATTCTTCTTCCATGATTAGCAATAACTTTATATGTGTTAAGTGTACACACTGCGGAATTAGAAGTGTGCATCTAGGCTTTTAAAAGGGCTAGTGAGAGTTGCATGGAAGCAGTGGAAAGTCTTGGTGCCTTAGGCCCCTCTATCTCTGGCCCTCACTGCCTGGTGATTAGGCGACTAAAGTTAACAATGAGGTTTGCCCACAATAGCACCACTGGTCTCCGCTAGACATGTCAAACAGGCCTCCTCAGAGAGACACCTGAAGGACTAAGAATCCTGAAAGAAAGGTTATAGGAAGCTCTATTTTAAAAGATGTGAGGTTATCTAGGCCTTTAGTAGAACCAGCAGCACTAATGCACTGTGCTGGGCAAGTAATGAATACTAGTGGGTAATCTCAGGCTCTTTGCCAAGCACAGGGTGTGCAAAAAATATATTTACACAGGAGTTAATGACATATACCGCCATCAATCAGAATTTATCAAGAGCAACTTTACTGAGGTGTGAAATTTAGCAAAAGCAATGTCCAGTGCTGTAATATGCACTGGCCCCATTCCAGTACTGCATGGTGATGTAGCTGACAGCAGGCTATGGACTCTGAACTTATGTTAAAGTGGTCCTAAAAGAATGTGGGATCCATAGACAATTGGAGTACTTTTAATGGCAAACCTAGCCTGATAGGGCAAGATGGTATCCATCCCACTCAGGAACATGCTGTATTATTTCTTGAAGCATTGCTCCAAGTCTCAGTTAATCAGTGACTATCCAGAGCCAAGGCTAGGGAGCAGACAAACAGGCTAATCTGACCAGCTGCTAGCTGCACAGTCACCACTCAGGTTTTATTCTATCAAGACTGTATCTTCCTTGGAATAAACAAAAAATTTGAAATATTCATTTTGTTTTAGTAACATAATTAACATAGATTTAAAACATGCTGCATATACATCCAGGACCTTTGATCTAAAGACAGGATTGTTAAATGTTAGATCTCTTACAACTAAAGCACTTATGTATACAATGTATGCATGACTTACAACAGCTTCCTTTTGATTAAACACAAGCAAATGTGTTTAATATAGACTTGTGGTGGTCCCAATAAAGCATTATTATGGTCATAATGCTTGTCTGACCACAGTTGATTAACACAATTAACCCACTAGGAGAACTAGGATAGAATCATTTCTATATGAAATGAGTTATTTCCTGTTTTCAGTATGAGGCGCTATGATTAAAATGGAATAATGGCATGTTGATGTGTCCAAGCTGTTCCTCTTTCATAGCAAAGCATCAAATTTCACTATGTTGCCACAGACCATTTGACATGATCACCTTCTGAATTCTGAAATGGATCCAGTCACCTTGCTCACAGGATCAAATTGAATGTCATTTCTTGCTGCCAGTTGGTGGCGCAATGCCTATACTTGAATATGGGCATGTACATATGTCGAGGGCAGGACTCTCATGAAATTTCATACAGATTGCACAAATCGTACATGCGAGTTCAAACAACTTCCTCTTCATGGTGAATCAATGAAGCTTTGCCTGCCACAACAGCCACGATCTCCAGCCGGAACTCACAAGCTCCACAATTTAGCTCTCGCTTTTCTGGATGCTGACAGTGGAATTCCTAAATGAGCTGTGGGTCTAGGTTGTCCTTGGCCAGACTCCATTACTGCTTCTCTAGGCTGTAGCCCTCCCAGTCCACCAAGTACTCCAAACCTCCCCTAGGCCTTCAAGAGTACAATAGGCTGCTTCAGCCTAACAAAGTTTCCTATGTACAAATAATGATAAATAAAACTGTACTAAATGAAATTTCATGAGTGAAAATAATAATTAGATTATCTTTTACCTTTTTTTAAATTTACCATTGAAATGTGGGAGATTTTTTTGGGTCACCATGTATTATCTGTATTAAGTCTTAACTGACAGTAGTTTTCAAAAAAATAATAATGATAATAATAGGTTACGTACATTCTTGTGAGAAAGTTTCATAAATAGTCTTGAAATATCTTTGTGAAAAGATCCATATCTTGATTGCAAATTTCTCTGATTGTGATTTCCTGACATGTGCAAAGTCAATACACGAATAACAATACCATCTATATTATTTAAAGACAGGACTACCTCCCAATGTCTCAAACTCAAAACAAACAAAAACTGACTTATATTCAACAAATGGAACATGTTTGCTTCCTATAGACCTCTCAAAAAGGAAACTTAAGCTTCTTTTGTTTTGAAGTACCTCATTAAGTTAGACAACAGCGTTTTCTTTTTAATTATCTCATTAAACCAGAGAAATTGAACTGAATTTAGACTATTAAATGAATGCAATATGCTTTTGAGATTTTTAAGATGATCCCTAAAGTTACAGTTTTATTTTTTTTTCCCTTTGGCCTGTGCTGCACCTTTTCATTGATTTTGCATTTGTTTTCTTGTGCCTTCATGTTCAACTTGTCTGTGCCACACTTGTACTACATCAATAAACTTCCTACTAGGTTGTAGTTGCGTCATTAAGTTTTTAATGCATCCTGATTCGACCAGGTCCGTTATGTTAAAAAAAAAAATCATATCCAAAGTGTGACTGCGCTGGCACTTCTTACTGCCTCCGTCCAATTTTTTGAGGACGTAGTGGGAACATAGCTAAATGTGATGAGGGTTTAATAAGTGTCCCATGACTTTGTGTAAACAAAATTGTTTAAATAAGTTGACTTGAAGGCATCATCTACCCTCCTTATTTCAATAACTTCACAGCGCTGGTACACATACTCACTTGTTGAGAGCAGCACGCTGCTTGTCTTTTTCCTCTGAGATCTAGTAGTGTGGACGCTGCTAGGCATATTACTGTCTTCCTCAGGATGTCACATTACCAAGCACATCATATTCTCATATATAACTTTGGTTCAATTTTGCGATCTGGAATTTCTCATTTTGGCCCAAAAAGATTTGATTAAGAAAGATTAAACTTCCAACTCTGACAGTCTTTTATAAAATATTTTCATTTCTGTGTTATGCTTTCAGTCTTGAGAATGGGCAGCCATTTTCTCGCTAGCCTTCTCTGGGAGGATGACAAGAGTGTGAACATATATAGCAAATAAAAGAGACAGGCTACACCCTACTTAGAGCGCTGTTTTGTGGTGGAAATTTGTGCCGCTGTCTTGGTCATTGTTACTCACAGCATAAACAGCGAGAAATTAAAGTGAAGTTTTGACAGCTCAAGGGTGCAGTGATTTACAGTAAATTGTACTAACCAAGATGGCTGGCTGACAGGCGTAGCCATCTGTGGCGGGATGTAGCCCGTCTACCTTAGATAATATCTATGAGGAAAAACATTGGCACATGCCAGCCGTGCAATAATCACTTAAATGACAGATAAGTCGGTTCATAGAAAAATACCAAATATATCACTGGTGGCTTTCCACCAATCAGAAATGAGAAAACATTTTAAATTGCTAATAATGGGGGTTGTTTATCAGTATTTTCTTGCTTTTTTATGGATTCATTACATGCTCTTAAACCTCAGAATTGACACTTAAGAAATTAAAAAAGTGTTTTCACGTGAAATCAGAGGCCAAAAAAAACAAAATGCTAAACACAGGCACAAGATGCTGGCACCTGCAACTGCTGTCCTATGCACACCTTCTCTGTAGTGCAACTTTGCTTACCACCAGCTGTATTTTTTAACGTACTGTATAAAATGTATACTTTATTAGACTGATGTACTGTATCCAAACACATCCAGCACCCTTTCAGAATTGCAATAATTTGCTCAGTGGTGGAGCATATGCTGCGTTTGGATATAGGATACCTCCTATCAGTCCAGGGGTTCGTGAGTGGTGTCGTTAACTAGGAGCCCGGAGTGTATCCTTGATCTCCTAATGCAGCAGGGCATTGTAAGACCAAAAGCGTATATTGTTATTGAAAGATAAATTAAGTCAAAAATGCTTACTGATGAGCCATGTGTCTCCAGCAGCTCCTTGTTCCAAGTGTGTGCATACCCACAGACCTGTTCTATAAAATATATGAATCGTGTCCATCTCCTAAAAACTGGGAGACTAAATTTAACAGATGTTCAGGGAGTCGTAGATGAGTTGGAATTTAATTGAGTGATACTGTTTACGGTTGAGCTATGGGAATGGACTGGCAGACTGCACATGTGTGTGCAGTCTATTTTAACAATGATTTTGGGTAGATCAGCAACAGAAAGAAGCTTTTTTTTTACTGGAAGCTGTTGGTGTTTGGTATAGGGGAATGTAATGTATTGTCTGGCCAGTAGATTTATACCCTCCAGAACTTGTTTATTAAATTAATTCTTTATTTCTTGTGATTAAAGGGTAGTTAGGGAAAATTTAAGTACCATCCATCCTTACTACTATTATGATATTTGCCTTTATCTCTTTGGAATGAAATGGGATGTTGAAAAAAATGTTTTTTGGGTTTTTTTCCTTAATGATCTCTTAATCCTAACAAGCATGGTCAATTACCAAACACCTAAAAATTTAAATTAAGTAGTACTTAAAATATGGGCATAGTGGCTAGCCTCACAGCAAGCACCAGGGTTCAAGTCCCAGGCTCAGCAAGTGTGTTTCTGTGTGGAGTTTGTATGTCCTCCCTGTGCTTGTGTGGGTTTCCACCGGGTATTCTGGTTTCCTCCAACACCTCGAGAACATGTACATTAGTCTAACTGGCTGTTTTAAATTGCCCCTGGCTGTGTGTGAGTGAATGGTTGTATGTGTGTTAGCTTTGTGAAGGACTGGAAAGTTGTTCAGGGTGTGAGATAGCCCCTAGCCTCCCCACGATCCTAGTAGGATTCAAATAAATTAATTAATATTTACTTGTGTAATTTATATGAATTTCAAGGTTATCTTTTCCTATAATTATTCTTTGTTTTTTATTGTTCTTCTTTCTCTTGCTTCTTCAAATTAGGATATTTCTGACTATCAAAATTTCTCTGAGGTTTAAAATCTAACACCTATTCACTTCTCTTTACCTCTCAGCCCCTGTCCCTCTCACCTCTTTTAGCTCCAAAATACAGAGTCTGTTGCGCAGTATTGGACCACTGGAGGGAAGAATTATCAGTCTCAGCTACATGGCACGTCAGAGTCACTATACCTCCCTCAGCCACTGTCTCATCTGTAGTCACTGGCTGATAAGGATCTTCTTCATCATCTACAGCATCACAAAACAAACAAACAAACAAATCATTGCACTGTTTCATCACCACTATAAAAATAGTCGAGTATTAAGACTGAAAGCTAAAAAAAAACATTGTGTGGTTAAAATACACAGAAACACTGATGAAAAATGTTCATGATGAATGATGAAAAATGAGCATCTTGGATGAGCTGGCAAACTTGGTGCACACACACACACACACACACACACACACACACACACACACACACACACACACACACACACACACACACACACAGTTTATGAGGTGTTTTTTTGTGGCTCCTATCTAAACTTGCTTTTACAGAACACAACCCAGTACATGTGCTGACATCATTTGTTCATTTGTGTAGTTGTTGTATTCACTCATTCCAGCAAAACGTTTTACAGCACAGAGAACTCTAATGAAATTTAGGAATGGAATAAAGCAGACGAGTAACATAACATTGTGAATAATTTAATGATTATTCCAGCTGTTAATATAATATGATCTCATATATTAGAAGTAATTGCATATTAAAAGTATTTTAAAAAATCAGAAAATTTATATATGGGGCGGCACAGTGGTGTAGCAGTTAGCAGGTCCGCCTCACAGCAAGAAGGTCCTGGGTTCGAGTGTGTTCCAGGCCCGGGCTTTCTGTGTGGACTTTATATGTTCTCCCTTTGCTTGCGTTGGTTTCTTCTGGGTACTCCGGTTTCCTCCCACATTCCAAAGACATGCACATTCTAATAATTAATCAGCTGTTACAAATTGCCCCTAGGTGTGCTTGTGAATGTGAATGGTTGTGTGTGTGTGTGAGTGTGAGTGTGTGTGTGTGTGTGTGTGTGTGTGTGTGTGTGTGTGTGTGTGTGTGTGTGTGT